>VUYV01000076.1:988113-1036264 GCA_008711295.1 Anarhynchus alexandrinus | reverse complement strand
GGACGCGAAACCGCCCCGCCCCGGACGCGGCTCCGCCTCCGCCGCTCCCGGCGGGGCGGGGGTCGCCGCCGCTGCCGCCGCCGCCGAGCGAAGCAAGGTCCCCCGGGGTAGGCCGCACCCGGGGTCCGGCGCCCCGGTGAGGCCGGGGCGGGCAGCGGCTGGGCTCGGCGGAGGCTAACGGGGCCTAGCGCCCCCGCCACAACCGGCCCGACCCGCGGAGCGGCCGGCGACACCCGCCCCCCGTGGGCATCCCCGCCCCGCCGGGCTCTCCCGGGAGAGCGGGAGCCGTGTGGTGGCGGGCGGGGGCCGTTCCCCCCTCCGCCGGTCCTCGGGAACCAGAAATGCGCCCCAAATTCGCTGGGGTTTTATATCTGACGTCCCGGGGTTGGTTGGTTTTCGCTCCGGTGGGTCAGAGGGACGAGAAGCGGGAGCGAACGGGAGCGTGTAAAACTTGTCAGATCTTTAGAGTGGATAAGGACCTCTAAAGCAGCCCTAAACAGAGCTCTGCGGGTGCTGGTCCTGGATTTGAGGTGGGGGCACCTGCCCTGTCACCAGGTCCAATCCCTGGATAAGGGATTTTCACCTCTAATCCGAATTTTAACCCCCCGGGGTTAATTTTAACACCCACCCCCCTGCATTCACCCACAGGACCTCAGAGCCCACCACCTGGGTAGGAGACTTTATTAACATTTCTTTCCTCCAAGGGCAGATTTGTCAGCCTGTCATTACTGCCTTTTCTTTTCACCGTTTCTTTCCTTTATAAAATCAGCTGAACTCTCCGAATATTAGACCTGCGCTTCTGCTGCAGCATCTGCCAGTATGGAGTCATGTTTAGCGTTAGTAGGATGCAAGAATGGGGAAACAGGAAGGGAGATAGGAAAATGAATTTTAGCAGATAGATGACGTTCCCACAGGTTTTATAAAAATTGGTTAATGTATATCAGGAATCAGCGCTGATGTTAGAGGAACAACGGTGCGGTGAGCGCAGCTATTACATGCCCCATCCCATAGTTGGGAGATACGGCAGGTGGTTGGGAGAACTGGATGGCAATCTGGGGGATTTACTGGGGGAATTAAAGTATCAAAGGAACAGGAAGGTCACAGGGAAAATGAGGGTATTGAAGAGTGAGAGGAAGGAGTATAGCATATAAATCCATCCAAACTGAGTTTCCTTAGTTCATTGTTCATGGGACAATTTGTTTCACTCTCTTAATTGGGTAAGATGGCGAAGACACTGGTAACAACTCAGCAAGATCCTTTTTGAAGTAACAAGGCTGGTCAGAAAAGTTACATTTCTCCCTCCCAAATATCCTCTTGTCATCGTTCATTACTGTCCAGCCCTAAAGATTAGGAGTCAGATGGTTGCAAGTGTAAGCTCCTATCTGCAGTTCCCCAGCGCTGAATTTTCCCAGGGGGGTGCTGACGCAGGAGAGAAAAACCACAGATTGGTCAACCCTTGCACCAAAAAAAATTACTGAGGAATACAGTGGAAAAAAAAAAAAGCACAAGTGGTATGTCTCTGACAGAGAGAAGGCTCCTGGTCTCAGCAGCAGCAGCTGCTGCAAGGTTCGGATGCCAATTTGAGCCTTGCGGAAAGATATTTCCCCCTGCAGAGATGTGAGACACTTCGTCTGATCCAGGTCTAAATGCACAGAGAAAAACATAGACGCCATTTCAGACTTGCATGAGTGCCCATCTAACACCGCGATCTACCTGAGCTCGAAATCTTAATGGGGGAAAAAATGGAATTAAAAGGCAAAAAATTGGAATTTAAAGGCTATTCAAGTACCTTGACCTGAACTAATAGCTTCTAGATATCCTTAGATGTTGTGGTTTGGGTCAGACTGGCCACTGCACTAACAGAAGTGGACCTGGAGGGGATTAAAAGAAATATGAAAGCATGAGTAATTGGAATAAGCAAACACTAACTATTTCCTTTTCCCTGATATTTGCTTTATTCAGATTTATGCATGTAGAACTCAAGTGACGTGAGACTTTATCTTCCGCTCACTCATTCCACCCTCACGCTTCAGCACACAGAGTTCACTAATCTTATCTGGGAACTTCTCCTAAAATAAAACAAGCGAAACTGAGAGAATACCCAAAATGACAAATAATGAATTTCTCCACAGAGTGTGATACTGTAAGAGTCTGCACTGAAAGCTGGACCTACCGGCAAGATTCCTGAGGAAACTTCTTGTCTCCGGGCTGTGCAATTGCACTCGAAGAGAAAGCGAAAGAGGCTGCAAACAGCTCCTGTAGAAGGGGCAGGTGGTTGGGAACCCACCCCTCCCAACAAAACACATTTGGCAAAATTATGCTTAATTCTGGATTACTTCTTGCTGGAAAACAATCTTGCCTTGCTTGGTCTGCCGAAAACATAAATAATAACAGTATAATAATAATAATAAATATTACACAATCATTTATTTCGCACAAACTGCTTTGTGCTGCAAGAGGATGTCTCACCGGCAGATCACAAAGCTGCCCCGAACTGAGCAAGGATTACAAAAGTATAACTTTCTGCTGAAATAAAGCCCTTTTTCAAACACAACGGCTAGTTAATGACTAACCGCAAGACGCACAGTAGTTCAGTACAGGAAATAAGCTCATACTTCAGTGGAAGTGCAGGGGGGACATGAGGTAAACAGATTAGTGGGGCTGGGACTTGGGCAAAATGTTGGTCCTCTAGAGGTATGCTGACAGCAAGCACTGCTGGATTTTTGACTGTCCCTTTGGATGGTTCACAGCCACTTCTTCCCCACCTCACTAAAAACTACGGCTCCTCCACTGCAGCCGTGTTCTTCTGCATGAGGTCTGTACGAGAGACGTGGATCCTGCTGCCCACAGAGCCACTTCCTGCAGCGGGCAGCCACACTTGCCTCGCTTCTGCTGGACAAGCAGATTGCAAAGGAGCCAACCTGGACCGTACGTGTGCTCCTGATGAGAAACATCAATCCGTGAAACCAATAATTTGCTGGACGGGTGAGAGAGAGCATCTGCAGCGGAGCTTCTGCAGGCAGGAGGGCCTGTCCGGCTCACTCGGCGTACAGCAGACGTGTTCACAGCAGTGTGGAAGTTGTAGCTGTGTGTTGCAGTTCTTTTTTTCTTGCCGTTTCACAGCAGAAGGGTTGGTGTATCGCGCCCTCTTAAAATAGCTCAGGGCTTTTAATCCTTTGATAAATTCACAGAAGCTCTGTGCTGGTTTTTTTTTGGTCTTGTTAAGTAAAGGAAAATCTTTGTCTGTTGTAGCTGTAATACTCAACGGTGCTGCTATCCCACTTTCTTTCCTAGCTACTGCCTTGACACATAGGCATCAGGTCCCACGATGATTAATATTTTACTTGGCTCTGACTGATGCAAACTCTTTGGCACTGCTCTCCTCCCTGGCAACCAGGTACATCTGGGGTTTTCCAGGATGAAAACAAAGGGACGCTGTGAAAAGCCAACCTACACTCTCCAGAGATAATACAGTACATTCTGAAAGTGACTGTGAGGTTAATTCACGGCAGTTGCGTGTTTTCTGGATCACCTTTCCTACAAACAGAACCACAGCCACAAATTTTAGGAAGTCTTTTGTATTAGAAAGCTACAAGGACTATAAAGGTGAGAAGCACATTTCAATAGTGTTTTCCTCACTGTTCTTGGACTTTTTTTTTTTATCGTGAAAGAAACAGCAAAGAATTTGGAGGAAAGGTTCATTTTTTGACTGAGAGGCGGTTAAGAGGTGGGAAGCAAACGGAAGGGCTTTCAGGGTGGAGAGGAGGCAGCAGTGGGTGGGTGCTGAGGCTGGTTTTATCGAACATCTTTATTCATGACCTGCAGAAGGGAGTATGCACAAAGTCTCCAGGTCTGCGGATGCTCACAACCTCCTTAGGGCAGCTGAATGCTACGCTGATGGCAAAGTAGTCCTGCGGAATCTCACAAAACTGAATGAAGGGCACAGCATTGGCATCGGAGCTTCAGTGTGGATAAACGTAAGGTAACGCATATAATAACCCAAACCAAAGCTCCCTGATGCTGACCCTGGAACCGGCTGTCACAGCCCAGGAAGGAGATCCTGAAGTCACTGTTGACAGTCGTCTGAGATCATCGGCCCAGTGTGTGTCTGCAGCCAAAAGGAGCAAACAAAATGTTGGGCAACATCAGGAAGAGCATTGAGAAGGAGACAAAAGGCATCATTTCGCTGCTATGTGTAGCCTCAGCGTGCCACATACTGAGTCCGGCTTCCACGCCTGGTCTCTCACGGAGAATAGGAACATACCATTAATTAATCGGTGCAGAAGATGGAATTAAACTATGATTTGTAGAGAGCCTGAATAGACGAAACATATTTTAGCTGCCTCCAGCCCTAGAAAACGGCAATGAGAGGTGTGTGCTTTGACATCCTTGGGCAAGAAGCTGTGCTTCTTTCGGAAACAGAGGTGTTAGAGCAAAGTCTTTAGTACCTTCTCCTGATCTCGTGGCTTGCAGGTAGATAAATATTATTCCCTTTGTCCTTCTAAACAAAGATTTTCCAAGTACAGTGTTGTATCTCTATGAGGGGGTTGCTCAGGGTTTACAAACGCACGATGGCATTTTACCAGTCACATCCTAATGCTATAGGATAACCCCGGTATTTGATGTAAGATGATTAACATGCCAAGAGGTTTATTTAAAATGCCTCTTTGTCTTTCCCTAGAGGCTACTTACATTGCCTCCACCTGCAGTAAAATCAAACACCTATTTATTGATTAAACCCGCTGCCAACTGGCATTTTAAAAAGTCTCTTCTATTAAACAGTATTCCGCTCCCCGGCTTTGTCTGCAAAGCAACAGAATTTCAACCCTTAAAAAGTAATTTAACCCGCGCAGATGTTGGAGCCAAGAATGAGACTGAAAGAGCAAGATCACACTGTTTGAAAAGAGCAACAAATTTAATAATTGCTGCAGTGAAAGTCTCTTCTGGCTGTTGCTTTGGTATCTGAGTCTCGAGCAAGAGTCCCGGTAGTGAACAGACAGTGCATCTTGACCACATCTTAGCCATGTATGGTGATATTTGCCAGCTGCAGAAAAGTATTTGAGAAAAGTTATGCACTCAGTGACCTTATCATTCATTTTGCTGTGTTTCTGTTGCCAGCTGACTTGACTGAACGGCACAAACATTCCAGCTACTGCACAGATCGTTGGACTATGCTGAATTTTGGATGCTTCGCACATTAATGCTATAATTTCTGGCACGCTCAGGAAGCTCCTCTTTTATGCACAGGCTTCTCCCGGAGAGCAGAAGGCATTTTTTTTTTTTTTTGTATAAATGTGCCATGCATTCAAAAACGACAAAAGAAAACTGCAGCCTGCATGACAAAAAGGATGCAGAGCAGAGCGGATTAAGGGCAGTGCAATGTCAAATCAGAGAGGAGGGATGGTTCAGTCTTCAGCTAGGAAAAAAAAATAACACCAGAAACAATCTCTCTGTGCTTACGCGAGACGTATGCAACTTCTATGTATCGAAGAAAACAGAAGTTGGTTGGGAACGCCCACAAATCCTTTCTTACCAGTCCAACCTGCACAAGAGAAAGGCACACTGAATTCTGCTTTGCTACAATCATGTAAACCCACTGTGATTTTCCCGGCTTCAGGGAGCGTAGCGATAAATACTCCTATTTATTGTAACCGCAGATCTAATTAAACACTTTACAAAGGTGGGCGTGGAGGAGCATTAGAGTGCTGACAGGGGACCCGCTGCATGAGCATACGTTGCTTTCTGTCCAGTACTGCGGGATTTCACAAACAGTCCAGGATAAAAAAACCCACAGTAACAGATGTCTGCTCGAGGCACATAACCCCTTCAGCTCTAAGGGGTATGTTTTTGGCTAATAGAACCGCTTAGTCCCAGAAGTGAATGAACAGCCGCTTCGTACATCTTATGCTTCGCTCTATTAAGAGGTATAACGAAATGCAACACATCATTTTCTGCGCTTTGATTTATCCTTTTTGCCTCCACCTAGCAATGGTATGCAGTGTTAAATCTTCTCTTCTAGCTTATGCTCTCCTCCCATCTGCCATTTTATTTCTTCTTTTTCCCCTTCTTGTTTCTCTCTGCACATTTGATTTATTTATTTTTATATTATTTAGTTTTTATGCAGCTCCTCTCTGCATTAGTCTCAGCATTAGGCAGCCTGGAAATCATCCTGCCTGAGAAACATGCCACGCACCGCAGGCAGCGCAGCTACAACACTGCTACAGAAGAAAACAAGCAGCAGGGCGCTTCAAGCAGCAGCCCCTGGTACCCATCCTAAATTAGTGATGGCTTTAGCAAAATGATCATTCTGCTGCTGCCAGGGCAGAGAAGCTGCTCATCAATGCAGGAAAACCAGGGCAGAACAAGCCAGGGTGCACAAAGCAACTGGGGGAACGGGTATTCAACACTGCTGGGCTTAATGTGTACCAGTGACAATGGAAAAGGCATTTGGTCTTCTCAGAAGGTCCACGTGAAATGTTCTGACCATGCTGAGCACTGATAAACTCAGCCCACTGGCAGCCATGTTGAGGCATCCCCTCTCTGCCCATGTGCTACAGGGAGGTCGTGCTCTTCCACCTAATCCAGCCGGGGACCCGGGTGGGTTCTGTCAAGCTGGAAGCTTCAGGAGTTGAAACAAAAGCCAAATTTAGTAAGAGACTTCCATGCTCAGGCTGGCTAGAGAGAAGCCAGCTGACGAAAAGGTTTCTTTGCAATACCAATGTTTAGTTTCACGCCTACATTCTTATCCTTCCTGGTATTATAAAATGTTCTTCCGTTATTGGATTGAGTGACTGTGATACAGCAGTGACTCACATTTCCATGTCTTTATCTAGCTGTATTACTCTTAAAAGGAAAATCCCAGTCCCACTGCTCTGCAACTGCACAAAATAAATTTTACAGACCCCAGAACAAGGTCCAAACTGCAACAATATGGTGAAAATTTTAGTAGGGGCTGCAGTCAGCTCTGCTGCCGGCTGCCAGGGAACCGGCGCTACAACTCCTAGATTCAAAGTGCATGAAAAGCTGCTTAGTCCCAAACATGTTTACGCAGCATTCTAGATGCCTGGGCTCAGAGACAAAGCAATGCTGCTGAAAAAAAACAAACCCAACCAAACATAAATACATGCATCTATTAAAAAAAAAAAAAACAAACAAACCACCAAACTTAAAACCAGCATTGCCCACATCAAGGAGTACCCATTGCACGGTGTTTGTTTCCGCCTAGTGGAGCAGTGTGTGATTGCAATGCTGGCCTCCACCATTCGAAATTACCCATGAGATGAACGGTGCTTAAATTAAAAGTGCAGAAAATATTTGTAATTTACAGCCATCTCCTCTTCGAGAATGTCAGATATTCAAGTGCTTCTAGAATTGGCATTCAGACTATTTTGATGAGTCACACTCAATTACTGAAGAATCAGTACTTTAATTTGTTCACCTTCCTAATGAACAACATGTTTGAAAAGTAACATACAACAGAAATACAGTTTTACTCGGGGACAGGAATCCTTCACTGCTTTGATATGAAGGATTTATACCACATTTTCACATAGGAGTTTAAATGTGATGTGAAAACTGCACATTTGCAGAAGAATTTCTTTATGGTTAAACTTGGCAAAGATCTAACTGATTCACGTCACATTCTAGAGATTATTTGAGGAAAGCACTAAAGAACAGAGATTTTTGGAAAACACTGGAGCAGGCAAGCACTCAGACTATCACAACATGATAACCTATTATGGTACGAAGGAAAAAAAAAATAATGAAGTGCTCTCTGTGATGCTCATCAAGACTGCTGGCAAGTTTGTTTACTCAAATTCAAGTATCTCTTTTCATTATCACATTCAAACCACTCACAGACATGAGTAACAGGAACTTTTAGGTACGGTACAGAAAATTGTAGGTACATCAAAATAAAATGTAACCACTTTGTGTCAACATTTATAAACGTGACACTTCTGCAAAACAAACTCACCAGGATGTAAATCAGCAAAGACTCTACCTCTTTGCTTCCCAGGAACAAAAACTTCTCATGGAGCCCACTTCCCCATGCCCAAACTCCAGGAAATAGTTTTATGACTCTGGAGACTCAATTGAAAGTTCAGGACTTAATCTCTCAGCACATTAATGCAGCTTTCAGTGAACTTTTATTCCTTCAAGAGCAGCCAGGCTTTGCTGCTAACAGGAAAAGAAGTCTCAGAAGGAAAACCCCAACCCAGATGCAGGTTTACAATTACAGCAGCATTGGCGTACAGCACTGCTCGCAGCGTAACTCTCCCTTGAAAAACAGCACACCCATGAGATAACACAGACGTTACAACCTCAAGATTAAGATGAGCTCAAACGTGTATTTGACAAAAATACAGAAATACCCAGTGTCATATTCTAATAATACAGAAATAACTTTGTTTTGGATAAAAGCAATGTATTTGATAATTTACGCTTAAAACAACTTTCCATATGCATCAGTACTCAGCCACGTAAAAAATATCAAGTACCTTTACAGTCAAGACAGGAAGAAAAGATAGAAACTAAATGTATTTGACTGCAACTTCTTACAAGCAGAGGTCTCTCACAGACAATAGCATTCCACCTGCAAACCCTCTTTCTCTGCCACCTTCTCTACCCTTTGTGCCTTCCGCCAAAGTTCAGACCGGTCACCAAGGACCTCAGCCTCTCAAAGTCTCACATCGAGAACATGCAAAACATTTTCTTCAATCTTAACCAGTCATACCAACCACACCCTTAAAAAAAAATAAAATTAAAAAAAAAAACCTCTACTGCCCCAATCATCTGGAAGAATCTTTAAGGGTCCAGGTTAAAATGTCAGCTTCTTGAAAAGGCCTTTCTTCTAGCTCTGAGGTAGTCTCTCTGTCCCAGGACACTGAGAGCTCAATCTTACACAGGCTGCAATTACACTAATGGACTGGGTTTAATACAAAACTGCTCTCTGCCACCCTGCTCTTTGGGTTTTGCTTTGTAGTCATTTGCATGTTAATCAAAGCTATTTAATTTAAGGAAACCAACATGATAGCCATTAATGCAACCATGTCAGACAAGTGCCATACAAAAGGAGGGCGAGAGCTCTCCTTGTCCTATCTTTCCTTTCCCCCTTGTTTCTAGCTGTCGCCAAAGCCTTTCCTTGTCCATGTCAGTTCTTTTGGTAAAATTAGCTGAACCACGTTAACGGTTAGCCCAGGGAGGCAGGAGTTATTTAAGACACATAGAGCCTAAGGCCACTTAGTAAGAAAGGTGTGCCGCCTCCCTTCGCAGTGGGAAGAGTCCTCCGGAACCAGCCAGAGCAATGATGAAGCGGACAGTAATGACAGGTGGGGTTCCAGTTTTTGTTTTAGCTCCTGGAATAAATCGGCATAGCCTCCCCCATCCAAGTGTCCTGTGGTCTGGGGAAGTCAGCTTCACCGCTAGAGACTGCAAGTGAAACTAAGGCTTTCTAGCAGCAAAGACAACCCTGCCATCCCCTGCCCATCACTCCATCGCTCTTCGAGCACTTTGTATCATTCCACTTATCTATTAAGAAAGCTCTTGCAGAGACCATCTTCCTAATCCTACTCTAAATACAGGTCTGCAGTTCCAGTAGTATGTTCTTGATACCATACAGTAGTAGGGTCAAGTTTCAAGACTGCTATAAAATCAAAGCTAAAGTTGCTCTTTAGCCCCATCTCGCTCAAAGTCTTTTATGTTGTCTGTTCATAGTTAGTGATTTTGAATTTGTTCTTCTACAGAAGCCACATGGAACAGTAGTGTAATAGGCCAAACGTGACACCTGCAGAAAATGCAGAATAATCAGAGGTTAAACTGCATTTTGGCACTGTGATTTCCTTCCTGCCGCTGCCTTTTACATAGAAATCTATCCAGATCTTTGACTTTAGAACCTCTCCAGGATTTTAGGATCTACCTTTTGAACACACATTCTACTGAATAGCTTCAGAGTAGTACACATGTATTTGAAAATAATTTAATACCTATTTTCTGATGAAGTACATTCTGTGCGTCATTTTAGTTTCATACTTGATGAGAGGGTACATACACTTTACAGGACAAAAAAATTAAACCATGACTATTTAGTAAATTATGCATTGTAGTGATTAAAACAAGACAAGCACCAGAGAAAATACACATGCTGAAGCCTGATGTATATACTACCACTGGAAAGTCTTCAGTGACATGACAAAGAATTTGTGGTTTTTCCCCCCAATTACAAGTGAGCAGAGTAATTGTCAGACATTCATTTTGTAGCTTCTACTGTCCACTCTACGCCTCCTTCCTCTTGATGATCAGAGGCCCAACGTTGTCGCCAGTTTCCTCATTGTGCTTTGTGTGAGAGCCATCACACAGCGGGAACTGAAAAAAAGAAAGAATAAACACATCTAAAGTACATCCAGAGTCAGAATTAAGAACCTAGGTTGAAAGTTCATTAGAACGTCTTCTCATTAAATCCGCTGTGACCACAGACTACAACTTTTGTGCTGGTGTCTCAGCTCTCCCCAAGTTTTGGCTGAACACTAGTTTTGTCCATGTGAGCGCAGAGTGGACAAGAGGCTTATTATGAAAAAGCAGCAACTCAGCTCCACTCTGTTTGGTGTTCCTGCCTCAGGCCAGCATGAGGAAAACACAGCCCCAGCTGACCTTCAACCATAACCTACCTGGAGTATCTTAGCTCTCAACCTTGCCCCACACTCCCTTTTCCTGGGCAATAGCCAGAGTTGAGTGCAGTTGCAGAAGGTAGGTGGAGTGAGGAAGAGAAACAGGAGGAGATCCTTAGCTGAATTTTTAACCTGGTTTTATATAGCACATGATGAGAAAAAGGACAGTTTCCCTAGCTCGTCTCTTATTTAAGAGACACACCTATGTATTAGTCCTGCCTCCAGACAGCTAGAGTGGCAAGCCGCCTTTGCTTCATCCTGACACAGCTAGCTTATCTCATCGACGCAAAAGGTCCCTTTGCGCAAGCTGGCTTCCACATTAGGATTTTGACCTGCTAATGGAAATAAAATGCACTTCCAACTGACATGGCTATTCATCAAAGGCTCTTACACATAGCCCCAAGGAAGTAATTTGAAGAAATGTTCGTTCCATAAAAAAAAAAACCTAGAACAGCCTGGTCAGAGCAAGACCCACGGGGACTCCTTTAGCCAGCTGTAATTGCCCAGGTCCCAGACCAGTCACAACCACTCTGCTCCTGGGCAGCTCTTTTCACATGCAAGAGCCAAAGGACATTCTGTGAAGCAACAAAATTGAGGTTAGATCCCATCACTTCTCAAGGATGCGTTTTCAGGGCTATGACTCCTCTGCAGAGGAGACTCTGGAGATGATCACAGAAATCACACACCAGTATTTTGCATTCAGTTACTGTTTTCTTCACTTAGAAGTAATGGGAATCAAAGTTGGGCATTACTCAGCTTTTGCAACAGCAATATTCCCTCATCGTACAGTCACAATCAAACAGTCTTCAACACTCTGCTGATCCCAATGTTCATGCCTCAGTCAGCCCTTTAAAAAAAATTAACACCCTATCACCCATGCTTAGTTAGAATAAAAGATCTCAAAATACTGCATGAAAACAATATAATGGAGACAATATACTTGCAAAAAAAAAAAATTACCAGAGCTCTAAGAATAAAGCCACATGCCCTGCAGGGCAGTGTTGGGGGGGAGAGAGGTGAGGTGTTATTTTTTGTTTTTCACAGTTACAAAATGTCAAACCCCACGCTATAAATGGCAGGTGACGTTTCTGAATAAAGAAACCCTGAATTCTGAGAATATTCATATAAACTGATTCATGCAGGAACTTTATAATCACATCAGTCATTTGTGATTCAATGAGTAGGTACTGACAGATACTTGGACAAAATCTGAGCAAACAAGAACATATGT
The DNA here is from genome assembly GCA_008711295.1 of Anarhynchus alexandrinus. Lineage (NCBI taxonomy): Eukaryota > Metazoa > Chordata > Aves > Charadriiformes > Charadriidae > Anarhynchus > Anarhynchus alexandrinus. The sequence goes on along the minus strand of VUYV01000076.1, from coordinate 1,024,369 downwards.
TCATGGGACACTGACCAGCTTCCAACCAGATGTTGCTGGGCCAGTTCTTTTTCCATGCAGCACCACACAGTCCATTGGTCTTCACAGAAGCGTCGACCCAGCTTCAATCAGACATTAACATCTCACATGCCCCAAGGAGGCAAGCCCGTGGTCCAGCTACAGCACGATCACTTCAAGTTTGCAAGTAACAAAAATCCACTTTGGGATTCATTGGCTTCAGATAGCATCGAGACATGTTTAACAGCTACCAACTCTTCTCTGAATTCATCCTCTGGGTCAGCTGGTCTTGGAACCAGTGGCTCCCAGAAGCTGGGACACTAGACTTGAGTTTCTCAGAAAAAAAAAAAAAAACACCAAAAAACAAACAAACCAAACAACATCACTTTTCCAGAGCACCCACTTGGTCACCTTGAAGGCCAGATACTGAATAGATGGATCCTGGGCCTGACACAATATGTTCATCCTTGATTAAGATAAAGCAGGCTAGCAATAGCTGCCAAAGCTCAAACCCTGAGGGAATTGTGCAGTGATCTGGACAGCTCAGCTTATTTCCCTTGACACTCAACAGGTTTAGATTGTCTACCACTATTTCTTCTGATGTTCTGCAGCAGTATTCCTTGACCCACAGCCCGGGGACTAATACTTCTCTGGAAGACACAGGTGTTGCAGGTCATTGCAAAAGAAAGCAAATTAATTTCGCCCCCTCCCCAGCTTACACACTTAAAAATGCTGAAGAGTAAGAAAACAAACGTTCTAACTTTAGACTAGTTACAGTTTGGTCTTAAGACAAAACTCTTGCCTTTACACTGGTAAATTTGAAGATTGGGTTTTTCCACAAAACTTGACAAGCAGTGCTATGAAGTGCCTGCAGAGCACAACACTGCATAGGACAGGGCCATTTAAAGAACTACCTACCACTTACTTTAACAGATAATTACATCCCAAGACAGACTTATTTGAAGATATCACGTGTTTTTTTAAAACACATGCAGTCCATGAAGACTTTGGCCAGTACAAACAAACCAAAAAAGCCTTTGAAGTATAGTATTTCAGAAAAAAAACCAAAACAACTGAAAATAATCCTGCTCTTTTTTATAAGCATTACTCCAAAACACCCTGGTATAGTCCAACTGTTTCGTTCTTCCCTGTACAGGAAGAACACCATGCGAAGCCAGCTGTAGTGCCTGCACACCATCAGTGCACACAGAAATATCCTGTGGTTCGTAACGTTTCTGGTTCTATTAACAGCCTCGTGCCTCAGATGAGGCTAACTCTGATGAGAAGTGCTCACACAATCATGTAAGAGGACATATCTTCTAACCTGTATATGGAATAGAGATCCCCATAGGCCACTTATTTAACAAGAACACAGCGGAAACTTACTGGTTTTGAAGTAATTGTAATTCCCTACCTTGAAAGCACACACATTCTACCATTTTGCCATCATACAAACATTGTCTTACAAATTTTAAGAGGATCTTAGTTTGAGAACTGTAAGAAACAGATAATGCTAGCTAACTACTTCCATAGATGACAAGCACGTGAGAATAATGAAGAAATGTTTCTGTATTTTATTATTGCTTGGCAGTAACTGAACATGAGAAGAAGCACGCACACCATCTTAAAGATCATGCTACCCACCATACAAGGTCAACCGATCAGGGCAAGAGGAAGGCAGCAAAACTGGAAACTAGTCTTTGAAACACAACATGCTGATTCAAATACTGATTATTAACCATCAGTAGAAGAAAACAAATGCCTTCAAAATTTTCCACTGACCTCCTTAATGCCTTTACAAGAACTTTCAGGTCAGAGTTCTAATAACAGACTCATCATAAGGTAGCCCCATCTACTTCCTTTTAGTGCGTGACTTCACACCCCTAACTCAGTAGGACAGTATGTTCCTAAAATGACAACACCCCTTCAATATATGCCAAAGCGTACTTAAGATTTTTATTTCACGCAAACCACATAGTATCAAACAATAGCTAGAATATTGGCAGGAGCTGCAATGCAACCATTAAACCCAGACACTATCTTCCATCTCTGTTTAGAAAACAGAGTAGGAAACAGAAAGTACAAACACCACAGTTCAAGTTAGGACTTTTTTTTTTTCCCCCCAGAAGCACTGAAGGAGGTGCCTACACTATTTCAACCTAAGGTAAACTCAAATTCAGATATTAAAACAAAGTGCAGATACTTAGAGCAGCCTTTCTCCTCCCCCTTTTTCTTTTCTGAAGCTCTAGCCCTCACAGCAGCTTCCAGTACTGGATTCTGACTTGCCACAAAGGTTTAGTGGCAATGCTGCTACACACATGCGTAGTACCTCCATGCTGTACAGTGATGAGCACTGCATGTAAATGTACACTCTCCCCTGTTGTATAATCATACGATATGTAACTTAGTCCACAGAGCACACTGGGGCAATGGCGGGGTGGGGACTTTTGTTTTTCAGTTCAGATTCCAGACAGAGCAAAGACAACAAGCCCATCTCCACAAGACTATTTCAGAATCAAGCCATGATGCTATTTAACCCTCAGTAGTGTTTAAGTGTTAAACCAAATACAGCTACAAATGTGTAACTTCCTGGGTTATTTTCACCCACAAGGCAACAAAGTCACATCCAACAACAGCAAGAACCCAAAGTTACAGCACCTGGAAAACTGCAGTGTGGCCCAATTAGACTAGTGTCTAAGTCCAGTATTCAGTTCACTGATGGAGAGCAAGCTAGATTTCAAGGCTGTTGGGCTCAGTTATCTGTCTTTGAAGGTCTGTATTACTTCAGTCTCCACACATTAGCACCTTGACTTCTGAAACAGCTTGCGCCAGTGGTAAATGGACAGGACTACTCATGCAATCCGCTTTCTTTCATTACAGATCCCAGAACTACCACTACAGATAAATTATACAGATCTCGGCTACATCAAATGTCAAGCATCTCTACCTCAGATTTAAATCTGATCTTAGTGTTACTGAAAGGCTAGGTATCATGCTTACCATTAATTTTATGCAACTGAGGCAACCCAACTCCATATGCAAGTAAGTTGGACAAGTGTCTAGGCCAGACTTTTAATTGCTCAAAAATAGAGGCTTAAAGTATGCCATCATGATTTCACTGGCTTTACTTTAGGATTACCCATATAACTATTTTGAGTCACTAAGGCACAAACATATTAAGTCCATCTGTCTAGATTCTTCAAAAGCCTTTAACCACAATGACCTCTTTTTAGATTACCTCCATCACCACTGGAAATAATTCACTGCTGTACTCACTTAAGTGGCAAAAAGTAGCTATCTACAGCACGCAGCAGTGTTACAACAATAAATTCAGGACAGAACAGCAGTACCACCATAACTGTCTGCGCAAGTCAGGCTCTTCCCAAAACAATTCTGCACTCACTCTGTCTACAAGATTTAATGATGGGCTCAGACATTGCAAGTGACAATTTGACACCAGCTCTGGTACACCAATAGACTTCTTAATTGATTGTGTTATTAACACTATGAACTAGTAGCAAGGTACTTTTCTGACTGACAGAGTAAGCTTCCAACTTCCCCCTGCAGAAGGTGTTTAAGGTCCTCACAGACTGTGGTTCCCGAGCTCCTGCTGCCAACAGGCCAGTATTTTTAATAAGCCTCCGTATTAGCACAGCCAGCACACAAAATGGTATCTGTCATTACTGACACTGATTGCTCCACACAGCAGCTCTCCTTTCAAGGGATCTGCTTCTTCAGAGCAACCGAAACATTTTGTTCACTATTACCACTGACCTGCAGGCTTTACTCTGAGTGACACCATAAATATACATGGTTTTATGGATTAAAATACCGCTACATCTCACTGCAGAATAGTTTAGGTGAAAGACATTAGTTTCCTCTAAATAAAGCAGTTTGAAACTAGTTTTATTGAAAGATGCATGCACACGAATGAAATTTGACCATTTATTCTTCTCTTACCTTCTTAGATCTCCAACAACGACAGTACACAGCCTTGTCTCCCAGATCTTCCATATCAAATGCATGGACTACCTTGGGGTTATCCTTCTGGATATGGGGATTCACCATTGCTTTGCAGCATTTGTCTTTACAGAGGAATTTTTTGTAAGCTAGATACCCAACAGCTGCTGCTCCAGCAGCTAAGGAGACTGCAGCAATCCATTCAACTAGAATAGAAAAGAAAAAAAGAGAGACCGTCAGTTTTTGACCACAATATTCTATTAATACTACTCAGTAGTAAATGTCTTCATGCTTGTGGCAACACCTTTACTTTCCAACAGACATTTTTCTTCTGTAGTAGTAACGCAGTACTTGAGAAGAATATGTTCTTTTGACACTCACCTAGTTAATCTACTCCTTTCTACTAATCAGAGCTCTCCTTCACCCCAATCCTTTCTACGCAAGGGTGAGGATTCACCTGGCAGAGTTTGGGGGTTTTTTTTAACCTTTTATTTGGGAACCTCTGATATCAACATCAGGAGTATAGTGTTTCAAAGTTCAGCACATTAAACCAGCTATGAGTACACCCTGTAGCGGAAAAAAAACCCTGTTTGTTTCAGTTGCAGGAAAGTCACTTAAGAAGAATGCTCAGCATCAACAACCCAAGCAGGATCCCCCCAAGGTATGGGCACTGAGTAGCTTTTAATATAACACATCTTGGAACTAAAAAAAGTTAACAGGTGTTTGGCAGTGGGGAAATTATTTAATATACTATCACCAGTAACAAAAGCCAGCTTAGATTAAATCCCTACTGTGGAGTACAAGAAAGAACAAGGATCCAAAAAGATTATATTTAAGAATAGAATGAGTTTATTTTAACTGGATTAGGTCCCGACTCTCTGAAAGACAACTTCCATTAAAAAATCCTCTTTCTACCACCTTTCAGCCTCACTTTTCTCCCTGTAGTTATCTCCAAAATCTTTGCAGTCTTGCTCACTTAGTATAATTTCCTTTTCTGCAAGGAGTTTTCCTACTTTTTTTTTGGCTCTATTGTTTTCTCTCTGCCTCATGAAAATATGCTGGACTTCAGCCCAAAGGTTCTGGTTGCGGCAACAGCCCTGGCTGTTTCTCTCAGAACAGCAGGTGGTTGCTCGCTCTTTGCTTTTTATTCACCACTTCTACTCACACACGTACTCGTAACATGTACATACAGAGTTAGGATGATTCTACAGACAAATAAATTAAACAGGAATTTAAGTTTTAGCACATTTGTACAACTTAAGAAAACTAAAACAGTCTCCATTGGGAATTTCTATCTTGCCCTTCCATGTTTGCATCGGATTTGAAAGATGCCAAGCCAGACGGCATCTTTGGAGCAAGAGACATTACTACACTAAAGGCTAAGAAGAAACAAAAAGCCTTGTTAGTTCTTGCCACTTTCCACAACCAACTGACTTGCTGTATCGCCACAGTGAGCTTGCACGAAAAGGACCCAGAAGGTTTTCTGCCCCTGTCCCACAGCCTTTTCTAAAATCCATACCAAGGCCTTTCCTCAGCTAAAACACTGCGTTAGCTCATATGCACCATGCTGACCCACAAGGGTCTGGAAATAGCAATATATGGATTTAGACAAACATTTGTATGATGTCTGCAGCCCTCTAAGATCAGGGAAGGCAGTCACTCCTTTAGAGTCTTACTAAAGGAGTAAAAGATGCAGAAATCCTTCAGAGTTCATTTTCTTAGTAAATGAAGCAGAAGAGACCAACATACACTGAGACCTCCCTTGCAAGCGAGTGACAAACCCTCCCTGTAACAACAGGGTGATATTAAGACACAGAAAACCATCTTTAACATCAAAGGATTCAGGGCATGTTTCCCTGCTCCCAAACTCCTTAAAACAGTAACAGCCCCAGAGAGCATATTGTGAATTCAGTGGTTTACATGCATCCAGTGAGTTCTCATCTCTTTATCTCCCCATTACAAACTAGCCAGAGTAATGCATTAATTTTAACAGAGTAAAGAAGCGAGCAGGTGAAATGAAGGAAGGGATTGTATGAAAATCTGCTTTAACTTAGCAAAACAGCCCAAACTAATCCAAAGAACAGCCACAGCTTAAACCAGAGGCAGGAGTTCTCCTAAGGAAAGCCACCGCAGAGTCTGCAGCACCCTTTACCCTTCTCACTTGAGCATGTTTCCCCAAGCAGAGCAGGGATGCGGCAGGGAGGAGGTACCCTGCCAGTTCAGGGACAAGCTGGGTCTGACAAGTTTAAAGTGATTTCTGACGAAATGTCAAGCGCAGCTACAACAAGCAGCAGGCAAATCAAAGGGACTGCCCATACTGGGGATTTCAGAACAGCAGCCAGTTGCCAGGACTGTCCGAGGCGCTAGCTGGTATGTTGCCAATGGATCAAATCTTAACCAATGTTTCTAAATAACTGATGAGGGGACTGTATACATTCCCTTAAGGAAACTAAGGTGAAAGAGTGACTTTAATGGAGACCAAGGGTGACTCCTATAACTGAACCACCCTTTAAGGTGCAGCACCTTAAGGAAGCTGACCTTCTACTGCACCTATCCAAAAGTCCAGGTCAGCTTAACAAACCAGCAGAGGACAAGGTTCTGATGATAAAAATACTTCTACAACTCGCTGCGCAAGCAGCAAAGTCTGTACTAAAATTCAGCAGCCTTTGCAGCACAGTCTGTACTAAAATTCGGCAGCCTTGCAGCACATTCAGAAGAGCTGTTCTGCACATCTGCAGCTAACCCAGATCCCTCTGACCATCCCTCGGGCCACCTACGACATAACCATGCACTGCACGTCCACCTCAACAACAGATACCATTAATTTAAAGTAATTGTCATCTCGTATTTCAGTGACCTTCTACTTCTCCTGAGGGTCAGATTCATCTACTACATGCACGGGCAGACTGTGTACATACAAACGGCTTAATATATTTTTTTCTTATAAAAGATAATAGTGTCTTTTTTACTGTATTAGCTTTTTTTCATCACTTCTCTGGAGCTGTATCAGGGTTGAAAATTGTATCAACCGATAATACATGAAATCCAAACATCTAAAGCAGTTTATTTTTTAAATTTCAGCATTGCCTTAATAAACATAATGTAAATTTATGAAGAATTTAACAAACATACTCTCTCTCATGATGGTATCATTCTGCAAGGTTTCAAAGGTAAAAAGTTTTGTTATCAACTGTTGTTTTTGTTTCAGAAACAGATCTGGAAGAGCTGGAATGCCCATTTCACCTTTCAAACCAAGCTACCCATAAAACTGCACCTGGAAGGAAAACACTTTTCAGAAGCGTTTAAATACTTTAAACTCTGTTTCAGAGGCCTCCGGTGCCACTTCAACATTTCGCTGCCAAACTCTTAAGGTCATGCATGTATTACTTGAAAAGGCATCTGTTAACAGAGTGACATTGATGTGGAATGTCAAGGTTTTTTATTTCTTTTTAAAATAAAAAGACCAGGAACAACTTTTGAGCGATTATTAAACAAATTCCAATTCTGGTATAATACCAGAACACAATGTTAGAAGTCACTACAGGTCAAGACACTACAGGCCCCTGTAACACAGCTGAAAAATTGGTTCAATGTCATAAGCACTATAAAATGGAAAAGGTTTGGCTAAAACTCCAGAAAAATTACGACACGAAGGAGAGAAGAGAAAGGAAGAAAGATGGAAAGAAGGAAACAGAAGTCCAAAGAATGCAATCCCCAGAGAGCAGGCAGTGCACAGAAATAAACAAATAATCGGAAGATGAGAACACCAACAAGCCAATGGTGGGAATTTATTTTCTTCTATATTCTTTGGACGCATCCTAACGGACAAAGGATTTGGATCACAAAGTTTCTCTTTCCTTCTCTCCCTAAACAGCTAGAAAATTGCTCTGGATGTTACCAGATCTAGGCTACTGAGGTACTTTTAGGATCTACCAGAGAGCTCAGATTCTGTCTGCAGGAAGAACACGCATTTACCATCTGCACTGACAAGCACATGAAGAAACTGAGATGGTCTTGGCTCCACCAGGAGTACACAATCCTCATTACACAACATATCAATTTACTTTCCAGGAACTGACAACAACATGGGGGATAGATGCACCCCTAATCCAAGACAATCCTAACAAGCAATTTTCAAGTTACCTCTGCGGCTTAAAAAAAAGTTCATGTTATTTGACAGTCAGCTAGAGAGTAATAACTCCAGACATGGAAATCTGTATTTTTTGTCTTCAGAATTGCTTACAACTTTCAAGTGTCGTTCTCTTCCTTTTCTTGCCAATGAAGAGGTTATTATTGTCCAAGAGTTGTTTATGACAGTCCAGTAACTGCCCACAACAAAAGGCCACCTTTCTGCAGGCCATGCCTGGAGAAACATGATGCTCACTTACTAAGGAGTCGTCCAGGATAACTGGTTGCACAGAAAGCCTAATAGTAAAAGCCAACCAGTCAGGCAGATAAAGTCACTTCTGGCACTTCAGAGCATCCACAAGAAATGGGATTATGACTGGCAGGTTTAATTTAACCAAAAATGTAAGGTAAAGAGGCCACCTGAGGGAGTAAGATTGTTGGATCTGGCTGATAAGCAGCAAAAGACAAGTCACTGTGATCAGATCTGTGGTCAGTGTGGGGTCACAGCTGCAAGCAACCACACTGCTCACAACAAAACACACACCAATATGTACAGAAGCAATTAACTCTCCAATTACTACCAGGAATTAAACCCCACAAAAACATGGGAAGTTTCTGCTATCTGGTTTTCAGTAGGGAATAGGGCATTACTATGATTTCCAAAATTCATCAGTCCGAGATACGCTCAGAGCTGAAGACAGAGCTGTGACCTGCCAGTCGCCAGGTGCTGATCAAGTTTAATCTTGACAGAAATCACATTAACCATATGCTGCCTTCTCCTAAACAAAGCACCCTCCAGACTGCTCTGATCAGCTGTTCCCCTGCTCTCCTGGGATAAGGAGGATATTTTCAGTTTCATTATGAGGATGTTCTTCTCCCTCCCCGACAAACTAAGTTTTCTTCTCAATTCCTAACGTATAACAACTGTTCTAATTCTTGCAAGCTTATAAATGACAGTAAGCGGCCCTTGGAAGCAACCTGGCTGCAAACTAGTATCAAGTCATCCTCGGGGCTTTGGTTTGATTATTTTAATAAGCACAGCCTTCCATCACTATAACCCATTTTAGACCATAGTGACACCTTTGCCAACATCCTCTGTGCCGGCAGCACGCGCCCCCCCCCCCCCAAAATCTATTTGGATGCAGTCCCCTGACTTAAAGGCATAAATCACGAACAGATTTGCAACTGGAATCCACAGCCTCATGGGTGAAGCCCATTTTTTAGAGGAAATGGGATAAATCAGCTCTCCAATCTGTCCTCCATCCATCCCATCCTGCCTGGGTGCCCAACAGCATTTAAAACACACAGACATGGTTTAAGTCAACCGCTACCCAGCGCCAGCAGCACTGTGATCACTACTGCCCAGCACCAGGCTTCCAGGAGAAGTTAAAACCCCAGAAATTTACATGTTTTTTGTGAAATTTACCCCCGGCGACTTCACATAAAGTACGGGGCCGGAACAGAGGCGAATCCTGGCAGCCATAAAATAGCGCTATTTCAACAACAACAAAAAAAGCCCTGAAACGGGCCGTCCCCTACCACTGGTAAAACCCGGCGGGTGGTCGAGGCCTCCTCGGAGGGCCGAAGCGCACCTGAGGGCCTGGCGCAGAGCTCGGCCCCGGGCCGGAGGAGGGAGGAGGGCGGTGTGTGTGTGTGGGAGCCCCTCAGGCCGGGCCGCCGACCCTCACCCTCCCCAGCTGGCCACGAAGGGCGATTTCACCTCCGTTCGTACCCAACCCGCCGCCTCCGGGCCCGCCCCATGGGGCACCCACCGCCCCGCCGCCATTTTGTCCCCAGGGGGTCCGGCGGGGCGCGGCCGTGCGCCGTGCTTCCCGCTTCCCTCCCCTCCCCTCCCCTCCCCAGCACGCGGGGTGCACGCGGCCACCCCCCTTCGCCCCGCTCCTCGGGCGCGCGCCTACCCCGCACGGCGGAGTTCTGCCCCGGCCCCATAGCTCCCGCGGCGCAGAGAGCACGCGCAGCGCCACGCCTCACCGCACATGCGCCACTTAACAACCCTCCCCCCGGCAAAATGGCGGCCGGGCCCGCCCCTTAGAGGCCCCCCTGCGAAGGGAAGGGGGTGGAGCCAGCAGGGGGGCGGGGCGTGAGGGCCAGCGCGTAATTGCGTCACGGTGCGTAAATCGGAACTACACTTCCCGGCGTGCCCCGCGAGCGGCTCCCGCCGCTGCGCAAGCGCAGGCGCACACAAAGGACCCGGCGGAGCACGCGCTGCCGCCCCGCCCCATTCCACCCTTCCCCGCTGCTGCGGCGCGCGCGGATGCCGTTACCCGCCCGCTCCACCCCCCCCTCCCCGGCCGCGCTCCCCGCCGCCCGCCCCGCGCTCCCATGGCGCTGAAGCGGATACAGAAAGTGAGTGGGGCCGGGGTGGGTGGGAAGGTCCCTCCGCCCGGGGACTGGGGGGATGGCGGCGGGCCCGCGGCTCGGCGGGAGCCGTCGGCCCTCCTTGTCCCCTCCCGGGGCCCGTCCTCTGTCGCGCTGCCGCTGCTCTCAGGTGTCTCCTGAGGGGGCGGAGGGGCCCAGGCCGGTGCGGGGCGCGGCTGTGCCGGTGGGAGCGGGCGTGAGGCGGAGGAAAGGCGGCTCTTGGGCTCCGCGCGGCTGCGGGGCTCTTCGCCGTCCTGAAGGCCCCCCCCCCCGCCCCCAATCAGCGCCTTAAATTGCCGTTTACAAACCGCTTGAGGCGTTTCCCGCGGCCGTGTGACTGAAGGACTGGGTGAAAGGCGAAACGATGGTACGGGGTTATCTTTAGCAGAGGTGTAAGTAGCGTATCTGTTGCCAAAATACCGCGCTCGGCTCCGTTCGCTTTGTGCTAGCCCAGGGTTGCTGTTTGGGGGTTGTTTGTTGTTTGATTGGGGGTTTTTTTCCACATTAGGAAGTGCTGTCAGCCCAGGACTTCGTATGACCTCTGCAAGTATCCCAGTTGTAGAGGGTTTTTTTGGATAATAGCTGTAAACGGCCGGTTTTTAAGTGAGGAGTGAATTTCTAGATTCCTGGGGTTTGGCAAGAGCCAACTGGTCATCCTGCAGTACAGACAACAACAAAAAAAAGGCTTATGGATGGTAAACGTAGAAGTTGAGTTAACCTTAGCACATTGGCTGTGTTATAGAACACACGGTGTTTTGTTGCTGTTGACGCACCATGTTTAGTCGGTGTTTGTTCTGTCCTCGTTTAGTGACTGTGCTGTAATTTCTTGTTCTGAATTCCCTTTTTGCTATTGGAAAACAGTGATATTACAGCAATAGAATTGTATAATGAGCAGTTAACCTTGTAGCAAGCAGGTTTGGGATACCCCACGATAGGTATGAAGTTAGTTTTACAGATGTCTACCAGAAGTTGGTAGTTAGGTCTCATGCTACAAATCTGATTATGTCTTTACAGGTAATTAGGGGAGATTTTTTTTACGTCATATCACATATTTGTTATGAATGTTGCTTTTGAACATTATATCAAATATTAATAAATTCCTACAGTGATTTTTCTTTAGCAGTGAGTTTTGTCACACCTCTACATGTTATGGAAATGCTTTGTGTTTTCTTGGCTTTTTAATTTCCTGCGTTTTCTTTGAGTATCTCCTTACCCTTGTGTTTCTATGAAAAGGATTGTTTTGAATACCTTTTCTTTCCTCTTGCTCAGTTTCATGCTGATAAGGTGAACAAAAAGCAAGTGGAAAGACTGGTAGTCTAGTATTTTTGAGATGGAGTGGTAGTTTGTGGGCTTCCAAATAAGGTCCTGCTAGAATAGGATTGTTCTCTGTATATTGTTCTTATCACATTCTCCAGGTAACTTTTCTTTCTGCTTTAGAGACTTCCATATATGTTGTAAAGCCAGTTTTCTTTAGCGTGGCATTTAAAAACTTTGTGTTCAATAGGTGTGAAATTATGGGTAGACTATTTATGCAAAAATATCTTTCCTCCTGTTAGCCTTATTAGATTCTGTTTCTACTCTGAAAATTAAGAAATGCTTACCAGGATGCTGACTTCAAGGTAGTATAAGATTTCCTGATTAATAACTTCTGTCTGAAACGCAAAAAAGATAGCAGGGAATGACCTGCTAGAACAGTTGAGGTTAGATTCAGAACTGGTTACCTCTTGCTTCTAGATTGCTGCAGAAATGACTATTGCTGGCTTGCTTTGTTTTGTTAACCACCCTCATCACTATCTGCTGCCTTTCCAGGGTAAGAAAAAAATGCTACTAGAGGGTCTTGCCCAAGAGTCTGCCTCCACAGCAGTAGAAGAGAAAAGTGGCAAGGAAATAGGATTGTTTCAGGTGGAAAGTTAAAATGAAGTAGAAAAGCTTGAAAAGACAGACTATCTTGATGTCATTGTAATATGTAGAGCTTTCCTCAAAACAATGAAACATATTTGTATGACTTCAGACTGGCTCTAAAGGTTGGTAGCGGTGTTGTATCTCAAGGGTAGGAACAGATTAGATCTGGAGTAGAGGAAATGCCGTAAGGACTTCATGGTCTCACAAAGTGCTTAGAGCAACTCCTTGGAGAACAAAGCGCTGGTCAGAAAACACAATGGTATTACTTGGGAGCTTGTCAGTCTAGACATACTGTCTCAAATTAAGCTTGGGTGGTTCAGAATTGTGCTCTAACACAGCTAAGGGATTTTGATGGCAAGTTTGAGTGTTTGTTCACAATAATTTTGATAATATGTGTGTTTAGGATGAGAGTACGTACAGAAGAAGCAAAGCAGAGATATGTAGAAATGTTAGTAAGCATTTTTTGTCTCATACTGGTTGGGACTCTAATTTCTAAATAGTATTGCCATTGTGATCTGTGTGGTTTTATCCTGTCTGTCATGAATCTGCCTTGGGGGACCCCGCAAAAGAGGACAGCCTGCAGACTTCAAGACAATACACTAACAATGGAAAGATGTATTGTGCTTGGGAGCTTTCTTAAAATACAAGCAACTGAATAACGAATGAACAAGCTGATCATTGCCCATGAAAGTGCTGAGGGTGGAAGAGCAGTGAGGACATGAAGCCCTGTGGTGCAAGCACAGCCATCAGTGCCACCTCCATGAGAAATTCATCTCAGAGTTCTTGAAAGGATGGGGGATTCTTATTCATCTTAAGCTGAGGAGCCTGTATTAGTTTACCTTGTCAATGCTTTACTCTGGCATAGCAGGAAAGAGATGCTGTCAAAAACTTTAGGCTGTGCTCTGTGTGTGAGGTAAAATAAACGTTCCTTGGGGCTACAGTTGCTTCTCTGTAGTCTGTGATGCATCAGTGTCAGAATAATGCACATTTTTGTGGGCACTCTAACTCCAAATGTTGCAAATTATGAAAACGAAACAAATAGTGTAGGTTTTAGTTGGGAAGTGATATCCTGCAAAGAAGCCTTTATTGTTACTGCCTCTGGAAATTGAGACACCATGGCTTTTGTGCGAAGTAGAAAATAATTCAGGCTGTCAGGTTATGTAAGTTAGTCTGTAGGTCAGTTCTGCCCATCCGCCCTGTGCAGAACCATTTCTCTGAGACTCCTGTTCCAAATCCTTTGTTTACATGTCTCATTGCAAGTCTGCTGTCCTGTCAGTTCAGTATAACAGTTGAGGAGACTGTCTTCGTCATAAATCTTATACTTCTGGGTGCTCCTCTAGTGTTAACGAGGGGCTGATGTTATTCTTGTTAATGGTTCAGGCTGTTTTGAAATACATACAAACCCAGTATTTACTTTTGTTATAGGCATTAAAAAAAAAAACAACAGATTGAGAAGAGATTTTGAAACCAGTGACAAACTATTTTCTGACACATTTGAAGACTGGTTTAAAAATAGCTGTTGGGTTTTATCTTGTTGGTGCATAGTGCTTGATTGTTTTTCTCCCACAACTCAAAGAATAGAAGCATTCAAACATTTAGATATGTCAATGAACTATATGTCTGTTTGTTTCAGTATGTGTTTCATATATGGGTAGACTAACAGGACATACAGACTTGAATATTTATGTTGAAAATAACTTTTGTTACTGCAAATTGACTCAAGTAAATAAAACTTTATCAATATTTGTGGTTTAGGTTTTGGCTTTAAACTGTTGAGTCACATGCTGTATTTGGATAGTAATAAACATATTAAGGAAACTTCTTTTTTGGATTCATAATATAAAATCCTTGAATTTGCTTTTGAAACATCAGCTGTGATATCCCAGCAATATTTTTTGGCATTAAAACAGTGTATAAAATATAATATATACTTTATTACTAAATCTTAACTTTATATTGATAAATGTGATGATAAATATTTGCTTTGCATTTACCAAATTTATGAAGAACAGAGAATCCTTTAAATAGTCTAAGTATAATCACCGGTGGGTTTTTTTACAGATTGTTCCAAACATTAATATAATAGCAGCAGTGTATGCGTGGAGTTGGTAGGAAGCGAGTCTGTGGTCTACAGTGCATTTTGTGCAAGAAATGAAGACCATAACTGGCAAATATAAACCCCATATTTTAAATAACAGCGTGGAAGAGAGTTCTGGTTGTGGGTTTGTGTCGCTCAGAGCATTAAAATAGCTTTTAGTGATGCTGCCTGCAGTTTATTTTGGTCTTCTGATAGTCTGCAATCTTTTTTTTTTCTGGCTTTTTTTTTAAACTGAAAAAAGGGAGATATTTTTAGGGCTTTTTTTTTTGTTACTACTCATGCCCATACACATTGAGTGTCCATGAGCACTATCCTGAGAATATTTGTCTCCTTGTTATCAAAGTATCCTTTACAAGCTTGTTCCAGTAGCTTTTTAGGAGAGAAGCCTGACTGCTAATGAAGCATGTAACTGTTAAACTGGCCTTCTAGTCTTCACCAACTTTATACTTTTCTGAAATACATCCTGTGTTATACTTTAACAGAGTACTAGTCTGCACATTCAGAAATACTTCCAGCATTTATAGTTTACCATAGTGTGTGTTTTACATCTGTTAAACTTGACTTTTCAATTTTTGCCTTATGCTGCCCACAGAGTTATTTATTGAGTGTGTGGTGCAACAAAGGTGGTAATTTGGAGGCTTTGCTGTGTCCATCTCCAGTAATTGTCATCTAGCATTTGTAGCATTATGCTAATATTCCTTTAATAGCTACACCTGGTCATGGATCCTGCTTACTTTTGTGCTCTGCTGCTGTTCTGTAGCTTCAAACAGGAGAAATAGTTTGCTGTAGCACTCATTCACTTCAACCAGTTAGAGGTATGGAATTTAACGGTATTCTATTCTACTCTGTAATATTTCCTATGTTTGAGAGGATTAGAAGATTTATTCCTATTGCTGTCCTCAGCTTAGCTGTTTTCTCTGCACATGTTTCTCCTGGCTGTGTTGGGAACGTCTGGCTCTTGATAGATGCTTTTGTGCTGTGACATTTTCCAGTGTTTGAAATAACTGATACTTCTGTTTGCATCTCTTGCAGATGAAATTTTGGTTTTGTATATTCTCTTAAAAGACATTGCACCGGTGTACACTGTAATTTGTAGTGCTGACTTTCTCGTTTGAAACTGAATCTGCACTGCTTTGAGTTATGGAACATAGGTCAAATTCTTGCACCAGCATTTTCTATACCAGTAACTAAAAATATTGGTGTAGGCAAGGCCTTGAAATAACCAGACCTGCATCATGCAGCTACATAGTGATAATGCATAGAACATGGACAAAACTGCTGGAACCACTTAGCTTAAAATTAAAGGGAAATCTTTAGTGTTGACTGTGGAATGCCTTGTGTGCAGTTCTCTTGCACCTCTCCATGAGGTTTCAGCACACTGTGCTTTGTAACTCTTCAGCTTTGTTCCTTGA
This sequence comes from Anarhynchus alexandrinus, assembly GCA_008711295.1. Lineage (NCBI taxonomy): Eukaryota > Metazoa > Chordata > Aves > Charadriiformes > Charadriidae > Anarhynchus > Anarhynchus alexandrinus. Next base: position 1,008,493 of record VUYV01000076.1, on the reverse strand, counting down.
CGCAGCAAGGTTTTGGGCTTCTTGCAAAGAACATCTTTGCTGCTTCTTGTAGAGAATTCTTGTATTCAACATCTCATTCTTTTGTGAATATATAAAGTCATGAAGCAGTTTTTCTACATCTACTTACTCTAGACAATCACAACTGTTCTGCTCTGGACACTGGCAAGTCAGTCTGACTCATGGGCGACATTCTGACTGTCTCCTTGCACCATTTCAAAAGATGTAGTGAAGCTTGAAGCCTAAATCTTACAGCTCTCCAGATAGTTTTGCTTTGAATATGAAGCTTAAAGGGCATAATTAATAGTATAGAGGTGAATATTTCTTTGTTTTTAGCACAGCTTAATCTGAGTTTCTGTATGTAAAGGCTCAAAACGTTAATGCTGTCAAACTTGATTTACAAAGTTTGATCATGCAACCATTTGCACTTCTAAACCACATTAGCTTCAATACATTATTTCTTATGATTGGAAAATGACTTGAATTTGCTCTATCAGAATGTTGAAGTTTGGTTTGGCTTTGTTTCCTAGCTGCGGAAGCTCTCTGAATGTATCATTGCTTTCATTCAGTCAAGTTTGTTGAAGAGAGCCTTTTCTTCACCGTTATTAGGGAAATGTTAATAACAGGAGTTGCTAGTTCTGGGCTTTATCAAGGTGTGATTAAAACCATGTTTTGTTTTTTTTTTTTATCATGGACAAATTTCAGTCCTTGTAGCCTGAACAAATTGAAAGTTTATACCTGAGGAGCCTTCCCCAGTTCCTCCCAATTCTGAAGTGCATGCGTACATATGAAGGAAAACCAATTTGTGTGGTCTTGAGGTATGTAAAGATCTTGAGGAAAGCATCTAACAAATGAGTATACCATTATAGACTTGTGACTCCAAAATTAAGTGGTTGCCTAGCAGTTTGCATATACATAAAAGGATGTTTGCATGTATTGTGGAGACTTTCTGAGGAGTTAAGCTACATATTTTTCCTTTCATTGCCTTTAATTTAGTAGTAAGCCATGACTGCTGTAAAATGTGTGATTTTTAGGCTTTGAGTTCTCTGTTTCGCCTAACGATCTCATGTAGCTGGCTCTTTCTTTTTTTTTTTTTTAGTGGGCGTACAAGACAATCTCTTGTTGGGTTAGATCTTGAGTTGCAAATTAGAGTATACAGTGGCTGTAACTACTCTGCTGCTGGTAATGCTTGTTAAAACTCTCGTAACTGCTGGAAATTTGAGACTTGTTGACTCCCTTCGTGTACTGGCAAGGACTTGGCTTTGCATGGATTACCGGTTTTCTGTATCACTCCCGTAGTGAAATTTGAATCCTCCGATTAAAAAGGGAACTGTACTTTTAAAGGGTTTTGCGATTGCCTTTATTAGTAAAGTCTAGCCTGGAGTGGTGTTTCTGGACCAGCATACAATTTCACCAACAGAAAATGCTAGTTGGCAACCTGACATACTTCAGTATATATCAAATAACTGCCTCTTATTTTAAATTCCAAAGATTGTTAGGAGTGACTTCAGAGCAAGTAGTAGTATTACTACTCTAATATCTGGCTGAATATAGGTTGCAGTGCCTGTCTTTGAATTTGGGGCCAAGAGTGGACCTGTAAGAAGTGTGCCTGAATTTAAGTGCCAGGTCCATGGTAAATTGGGGTCCTTCAAAGAGAGAACTCTGAGTTGAAATGTTTGCTGGATGTTGTAAATGGATAAATATATCACAGTAGTTGGGAAGTGCAGAGTTTTAACCCTTCAAATTGTATGTAAGGTCTGATCATGCTACATACACAAATTTTATGCTTGAGTTAAACTTAGTTCCAATTTAAACCTTGATTTTTGGGTAGAAATGTTTTCACTGTTACTCCTTACACTAAAATCAAGGAGATATTTGCAGACCTGCTTATGTCTATTGTTTACTTAAATGTGTATGTGTTGAGTAATTACTTGAATGACTTACAAACAGTGGCTTAGCACACATCTTTTAGCTTGTTTCAATGAAAATATTTGCACATAATTGTTAAACTTATTGCAGCACAGTTCCTATCAGCTTAGAATTGGCAAAAAGTTTTTTCTTGTTAGTACAGTAAAACTTCAGACATCAAAAGTGGTATATTAAATTAAACAAGGAAAATGAACTGACATTAATGCCTGGCTTGTTTTGCTTTTGATATAGTGATGATAAATCAGATGAAAAGCTGAGCTGGTTTTGTGTAATTAAATAATAATTTTAAATTATTTGGGACTGTGTGGACTGCTGTAAGAGAAATAAATCAGTTGACCTGCAAGAGCTTCTCTGAATGCTTCTCTTAAAATTTAACTTTCTTGGGGTTTTTAGTAGTCATTTTGGAAAAAAAAATAACGCAGGCAATTAAGTCAAGGTATGTTAAGTAAGGTGTAGAGCTAATAGTTTTTCTTTGTTTTCTAGTTTACTTAGGAACCTTTGTTATCTTTATATATTATCTCTAGGCAGACTTGCAAGCATTTTATGAGCTAGTTTAACTCAGCTATTGTACATAGATTAGGCCAGTACAAGAAGCTTTTGTGAAATCAAAAGCTGAAGGAACAGTCAGATTAGTAGATAAACTTTTAATTTAAGTGGTGGATTTACAGAGAAATGAAGAAACCCTTCATTTTTTTCATTTTTTCCTGTGTCTACTTCAGTATATCCAGCTTATTATGAACCTGGCTATAGCTCTTAAATACTTTCAGATATTAATTTATAGCACAGTGTTGTCTTTAGCTGCAGACCTGTCTGGCAAAAAAACCCTTTTCAGTATCAATGGACGTTTCAAGTGATAATTTCTCTAAAAATACCACAGGTCAATTTAATAAAATCTGTTTGTGTTCTCACTGTTGAAGTGATGCTGTTGAGTGGTGTGTATTTCCATGTAGATGTCTTTCAAATACTTGTGTGTTTCTTACAGGAACTAAGTGATCTGCAGCGAGACCCACCAGCCCACTGTTCTGCTGGACCTGTTGGAGATGACTGTAAGCTTGTTGTAGCCCATTGTCACTGTTGACCTTTTTTTGGTTAAGAAAAAGTTTGGAAAATTTCTAATTGTTGTATCTTTTTTGCTTTCAGTGTTTCATTGGCAAGCAACAATTATGGGACCTGTAAGTATATAATTTGTGCCCCTTAGAAAGTAGACCTTGTTTCCCTTTTTGTTGTGGAAGGATTCGTTTGGGTTTCTGTAAACATGGCAGTCAAATTCAGCTGTGCTGTGTACAGAATAAAGATTTAGGGTGATACTGTTGTTCCTGGTAGTCTGGTACTAGTTTCTTTCTGTAACTGTTCAAAAATCTGTCCTTTTCATGAAGTTAGGCATGCTTAATCAGTTAGCTGCAATGTTTGAATTGGTGATGTGGGCTGCACAGTGAAAAGCTTACTTTTCAAAGATGATCATTTCCATTCTGGAAGATTGATCCGTCTGAAAGGGGGAAGAGTGGGTGTAATCCAATGTTGAAGTTGGTAACTGTGAACAAGAGTGATGGTGCACTGGGTGGTTTTGGGGCTTTTAGATAGAGGTTATTTGATGGCTGTGATGTGGCTCTGGCAAAAACAGATGGCTTCTGCAAACTGTAGGCTGGCAATTGTGGGTACTTTTGGTTTCTGTGTGAGAAAGGCCTGCTTTCCTTGGGTTGAGGGAGATCTCTAGAGACCCCATTTATGACTCTTGTCAAGGAAATCATGTAAGAAAGGACAATAAAGCTTGAGAACAGAAAGTTTTAAAGGAAAACTGAAAAGGGTTTCAGCATAAAGAGTGAAGAACAACATGACCTGAGGGAAGTGGTGTTTATCAATATCATGGCAAGGAGTTTGTATTCCTAGTGGTTTTGTTTTGGACTTAGTAATTTGGAAAGAAGAGTTTCTGGTTCAGATGTTGAGCTGAACCACTTTGTGAGCTGAAATTCTGAGACAATACTTAATCCATTAAGATGCAGCATCAAGTGGTGGAGAAAAGTGGAATTGTGACTGCTTTGAGGCTATTTCTGCATTTTCAGCACAGCTGCTCTGAGAGATCAGTTGCTAATTTGCCAGTGGTATGCTGGAGTCCATTGTCCAATTTGTCAATGGCCCAGTGGCAACTGAAATGACTGTGGCAGGTTTTTCTGTAGGATATTAATGCTTTTGCTATTTTTCTTTCTGTGATATTTCACAAAGTCATTCTGACCCTTGCCCTTCTGCATTGCTTAAAGGTGAATGGCAAACCAGCAAAGAAGTTAAGAGTTACCAAAAGCTTATGTGCTGATTGCCACCAGTGTCTCTGTCCTGAATGACTCTGACTTGAGTAAGGGAAATACTAGCACATAAATCCCAACTTAAACTCCTTTTTTTTTTTTTCTTTGAGCTTGCAATTCACCTTCCATATTCTGTACTGGAAAATACTCTTTTCTTCGCTTCAGATTCTTCAGATTTCTCTAGTTAAAGATAAGAATGAGCATCTCTTGTCAACCTTTCTCAGCCATATCTGCCAATAAGAAAAGAACACAGTCAGCATGTTAATCCTTTGTCTTGATAATATAAGGAGATAGGGATGCACACCCTGTGTGTTTCCTGACAGCCTGAGGGAAGCATAGGACTGAAGCTTACCTTCAGAATTCACTTCCTATGTGTGGAAGTAGGGTAACCTCTTTTCCTGCCTATGGGCATCATCAATTTGTTTTACATACCTTACTCACAAAGCATACTGTGACTTCACTTTGCCTTCTGTCTGACACTGAACTTGTCTCATCTTCAGCTTATTTTAACTTTGACAAATCCATTTAGTATGCATGCAAGCAGTCCTTTCAAACCTAATTGGAAGTACAGTGGCAATCTCTTCTGATGTTACCTAATGCTGACTTCTTAGCAATACTATATATAACCTGCCTTACATTGCAACACTGTCTGCATTTTGAGTGTGTAAGATGACTTGCCTTAGTGGACCATTTGTGAATTGACCTCTTGTATTCTTCTCTAAAACTGTAATTTTTTGCTCAATTCCAAAGTAAGCATTGTATTTAAAAAACAGTCTGCCTTTGCTTCCATAAGAAAACCCAAAAACTTGATCTTCTGCAGCTTTGCAGGGATTGAGTTCCTATGTTGCTGTTTTAAACTTGCCAAGTAACAAGAAAGGTTTTCTTCTCCCCTTAATCGGAAATAGCAGCAGTGCTCTCAATCATTCAGCACTGAGACTTTTCCCCTCACTTTTCTAGTTAAAGAAAATTAAAGCTTTCCTCAACAGATGACTGCAACAAAGTTACTTCTGTCTATTAACTGTGTGCAACCTGGACGTAAACCTGTGCACATGTTCTCTAACAAAATGCATGTTCACAGATTTGTGCAGGTCACAAAGATGTTGTGTGTTTTAAAACTCCCTGATGTCATCATGATCACCTGAGTTATGTTGGAAAATCCTACTCTTTGCATCTGCAAAGAGAAACCACTTCTTAAGGTAAGTATATTTGTAGCTTAAGGATGGAGGAGGACCAGAGCAGCTGTGGTGTTGCACGGAGACAGGATTTGGAAGACCTGCTCTGGGTTTTGTATTTACTCCCCTTGGTGTGGTGGAGCTGACGGATCAGCAGTTTTTTGTAGCTCCACCAAACACTGCTCCCTCCCTTTCTCTCCCCAAGAAGGGCAGCACTCAGTAGCCATGTTGTGCTACTGCAGTAGTAGCCATGGTTGGCTCTACTGTAGCTCTGTGGGCCAGTGAGAGGGTTCAGTTCCCTCTGTGCCTTCCCAGTACACAGCCCATAGTGGGTTGTGGCCCATAGCATGGGCTGTGTACTGGGGAGAAAATGGATTTTCTAAGATACTCATAGCTTTGGGAGATTATCTGCATTCAGAAGGGAAGCTCCAAAATAACTGAAATATATTAATATGTTTTGTTTGTTTTCTTTTTTCCCCCAGCCTGACAGTGCATATCAAGGGGGAGTCTTTTTTCTCACAGTACATTTTCCAACAGACTATCCTTTCAAACCACCAAAGGTAAGTCCTTTCTCTCAGAACTTACACAATTTTTTGGTTAAAGCTTTGTTTCTCTGTCTTACCTCTTTGAGGCTTAATTTTGGAAGTTAAAACCAGAAAGGCCAGCAATAGGACACGTGCTCATAGGGGATGAACAGATAAGACCGTACAATAGCTTCCGTTGGCAGATCTAGTATAACTGGAACTGAAGGGACAATGTTAAGGGTTCCAAATGTAATAAACAGAACTTGATGTTATTTGGTTTTTATTTATTTTTCTAATTCCAGATTGCTTTTACAACAAAAATATACCACCCAAACATAAACAGTAATGGGAGTATTTGTCTTGATATCCTGAGATCACAATGGTCACCAGCTCTGACTGTATCTAAAGGTAAACTCAAAGATTTGCTAATGGATTTATGACATTGCATACACTGCCATGGTGCTTCTTTGTGTATTACTGCATTGTCTAAGAGTGGCAGTGGGAACTCATTTATCCTGCATGTTACAGAAGTGGCAAATTCTGTTGGAATTCTTGTTACAATCCAAGATTTTGCATAGTTTATTTGGGGTGTCACATTACAGAAAATATTATGTGAATGGTGAAGAAATGTTCTGAAACAAGTTGAGTAAGATAATAAATGTCCAATTAGCCTGAAATGCAACTTCTGTATTATAGCTGACTGTGCATGCAGAACTGAGGAGAAACTGGTGAAGAGAGCTTCAAAATCAAATGAATTTGGATGTAAATGGAAAACCCTGATACTGACGTGTGTGGGCTTACCTGATTGCTTATTGATGGCTCTTTGGGTTGCCTGAGCATCCTTGTGTGGGCTAAGGTCTTAATTACACTTTATTTTAAAATGAGAGAAATGGTTCTGGTTTGCATTCCTCAAAGATGAATATTTTAAAAGGTAGCTGCTTTCTAAGTCATCAGTAAAAGATTTATTAAAATCTTATAGTCCTGTAGTTAAACTTTCTCAAGTTGAACACTGCAGATTTTTGGAACATTGAGGTTACAGTTGAGCAGTTCTTTTGTTGTAGTCATTTTGCCTCACTTCAAAAGCAGCTTAAAATGTGTGTGCTATTATTGTTTTTTCTCGCCAATCTTCAAAATGCTTAGGCACGCTCTTAGTCATATTACAGAAAGTTCTCATGTGACTCAAAAGGTTAAGCAGTATCACATCTTGCTTATGTGCTTGAGAGTTCTCTAAACCATGTGTCTTTTTTTAGAACAGTGTCATTGCATTTGGTGTACAAGCAAGTTAAAAATTGTTAGGTTTTGTCCAATGGAAATTGCTCTATGCAAGCCCAATTTCTATATCTCCTTGGAAAAGCAACTTCTGCTCCTGCTTAAACAACCCTGTGCAGTAACCTCACAAGCTAAACAAAATCTAAGTATAATATTTCCCTGATGTAGTTGCTGAAGACATGAATTACTATTGTGTGTAGTTGGTATTAACTTTCCACAGAAATTGGTTGATTGGTTTATTACTGAGAAAAAATTGTCTTGTTTCTAGTTATTCAGAAGGTATTTAGCAAATGAGAGTTGGCGCTTATATCATGTTTAACAGTTGGCATTTACAACTGAAGACTCTTTAAGTTTTTAAATCTTCAGCACTTTTCTGTGTCTTGTTGAGCATTCCTTCAGTTATAAAGAGGAGCAGTTTGCTGGTCTTATGCTCCGATTTGATGTACTTTTAATGTGCTTGCACATTATATATTTCATAGACTGGAAATTGGCTTAGTGGCTCGTGGAAGTTTCTCCTTTATAGTTCTGGTTTTACTGAATCAAAGGATTACAATGTACTGATAGCACCCCTGATTGGTGTGACCAAGTATTCTAACCTGATTTTCTAATATTACTGGTGTATTTGGCACTTAATAACATGAAATATGTCAGTATGAAGTGTTCAAACTTACTACAGCTGAAAATAGGTGTTAGTCTGGGCTCTTTCATAACAAGACAAAGCAAGGAAAGAAAATTCTATTCCGCATCAGATTCTCATTGTAGCATCAAATTCCCTTTCACTACATGTTTAGAATTGTTCAACTGTGTACAGTTATAAATGAATACCTACATGGGGTACTGATGAAGTATTTTCCCAAAATGGCAGTCACACCTCTATCAAATTAAGTGAAATATTCATATAAAGGAAATAACTCTCAGCACAGAAGTGGAGAAGGATATGTACAAAAAGAGTATTGCATGACAGTGTAATATTAACAATATTAATTATCTTAAATAATTGTAGATGGAAGAGCTCAGTTTGATCAAATATTTATAGGGAACTATGGAGTGTGTAGTTTGTTTAACATTCATAGGTTAAAACATGGGGGAGAATTCATTGTAAAAGGTACAGGTCCATGGGTTGCAAGATCTCTAGGCTAGTATCAGGTGGTGTTTGCTTAGGACCCAGAAAAATGGTGCTGTATAAACATTTCTGAGCATAACTGCTATGTGAAAGCTTAATACTAATATGCATTCTCTTTCCAATCTACCCCTCCACCACCCTTCTTCAGTGTGCTGGAATATATTAAAGGACTATAGAAATAAAGCAAACTAACTTGTTTAATCTAGTGTCTCTTTTATTTAGTTTTATTGTCCATATGCTCCTTACTTTGTGATCCTAATCCAGATGATCCATTAGTACCGGATATTGCACAAATCTACAAGTCAGACAAGGAAAAGTGAGTATAACATATACATATTTGTGTGTGTGGTACTTGCAGATGGTTATCTGCTATGCACCTTCTATCTTAACTTTTAAAGATACACTTTTCATAGACTTCTACAGGATTAGATTTTTAAATCTTGAAAATATCGATCAGTGGAATGGCAAGCAGGAAACTGTAGGTATACACAGCTGTTGGATACTGACTGGGGTTTTTTGTGCTTAGTTGCATAAAACCTTTACACTTGTGTTGTGTGTTTATATTCATTGCATGAAAAATCACTTCCCAAATATGAATTACTTGTTGCTACTGTGATCCTCTGGTTGTAAAACCTGTGCCTTTAGTAAGATATTAGGTATGATCAACAAACGTGTTTTTGACACAATTTTGTAAATGTAGGATAGACTAATATTCAGCTCTGTTTAGTGCTAAGCACCATTGTTACGTTTACTGCAGTTTGCAGCGACTTACAGAGAAAAAGAACCTCTCTTACTTTCTGGAAAAGCTGTAGAATTTGCAGGAAGCTTCTGATCTTGGGTAGGTAACATGGACAGCACGTAACTGAAGCATTACAAGCTTCTGGACCAAACCTGATTTTGAGGAGTTTTAACTCTAAAAGAACTATACTGGCTGAAACATCTATGGCTGGGGTCTTTTACTTATAGTGCAGAGCGACCTAGATTTCCTAAAGCTCAGTTTTAAGGCTTGCTGTCTCCTTGTTGTACATCACTCTGAAGGAGGGTTTTGAAATACTGTCTTATAACTACATACATGGCTGAACCCTCACAGTACCAGATAACAGGATTTGGAGGTCACTAGCAAGCCCGGTGCTTGGCATAGCAAAGTTTGGTTTTTTTCTTTTTCCTAGAGCAGTACCTCTCTAGAGTGACTCCTTTTGCCACTCAAACTTTGAATAGTGGAATGTATGGATATCTAAGCAGTGATGCATTGATTTCTTAAGAGTTTCTTGCAGTTGTGGCTGGCAGGAAGCTTGGGCCCTTTATTCCACAGATTAGACTGCATGATTTCCAAAGGACTCCATGGAGGAAATAATACTTGTGTGAGATTTTTCCATCTTTGCTGCTTTCTGCTGATGTATCAGCTACCTGCTTCTCCTGGACTTACAAACTTTAAAAACTTTATGCATGGGAAAGATTACAGAATCAGTGATCCAGGAAGGAAATATTTTGCTTACCACTGTGAGATTCTGTTGAACTCTGCTGCTATAGGTGTTTTGAGCACAGTCCAGGATGTTGTCTGCAGTCTATCAGCATGCCCTGAGCTGCCTTCTGTAACAGGGTTTTAGCACCTGTGGATTTTCTAGTTGTGTGTGGTATTAAGAAAGACTGAAACACAAGATCAATTTAGCATAATAACAAGGAGTAGGAGTCTCTAAGGTTTTCCAAATACATCCCGTCCTAATTTGCCAAGAATGGAATAACCCTTCTGCAGAAATGAATCTGTCACAAATTTTCTGGTGGCCTTGACAATGAATTAAATAATCATAGCTGTGCAGCGCATTCATAGACAGCCTAACCACTGCTGTTTATCTGACTACTTCTTCAAGCTGCAGAGAAGGTTATGGATTTAGTTTGGGGCAGGCTTTTTATCCTTGGTACAGAAGCTGCTTTTTGGTAACCTTACTGTTAACTATTTTAATTGTTAGTCTTTTTGCTTGAGATTCTGTGGAATGTTTGTGATATCCAGAAGAATTTTTCACTTTCTGGTAAACTGACTGAGAAATTGTGTGGTACCTATTTTTTAGTACTGAGGCATTGAAGACTTCTTGCAATGCATGCTAATAGCCTATGGTTCATCATGTATCACAGGTCCATGAAGATTTGAGCATTGCTCAAAAGTCCTTGAGGACTGGATAGAGAAGGAGTGATGTAGAAGTTATATGGAAGCCTCTGGTCTAGTATTTCTCCCCCTAGAGTAAGAATTACTAAAATGGCCTTTTTCTGACAGTTCAATGTCTGATATGGTCAAATCATATAACCCACTTCTGAAGTGCTTGAACTCTGTGGCTTGTACTGCAAAGCAGATGGTGTTCAAGTTGAGGATGTTGTGTCTCAGCAGTTGTCTGTCTGCTTACTTAATAGTGATTTCAGCTATTATGCCTTCTGTTTTTGAAGGAAGTGAACAAGGGCTATTTCTCTGTCTCCAAAACTTGATATTTTATCATTGCTGGAGAAAGTGAGAGAAGGTGTAGTCTTGACTATAGCTGTATCTTCTTATGCTGATCACCTGTTAAATTCTTTTAATCTCAGCTTGGATTTAGGAAATGAAAGGTATGGCTGGTTACCCCTGGGCATTTATCTATGGGTATTTTACTGTAAGTAAAAATCTCAAGACTTGTATGGTAGCATATTCTTAAGAACAAAACCAGTTAGTACATGAGTTGCTATGCTGTTCTTAAGAAATGGATTTTAAAAACTTGTCACCATTTTCTCTGGAGGACCTGGGAGAAAGTGAATCTAGTCTGAAAAGTGGAATGTAATAAATGTGAGGACCAGAGGGAAAGTTATTGACTCTCTAAGGACATTTACTGTTGGGAGTGCTAGTCAGCTTCATAGCAGAAGGAAAAGACCCAAGACTTAAAATGCTTTTCAGGAAGTCTTCTGTTCAGGTTCTGAAGCGCAGAATGGAGAATTAAAAAAAAAAAAATAATTGCTGTGCCTTCTTTCCCCACCTTTTCCAAAATTAGTTAATTATACTGAATTTTATGCAACTAAAATGTGTGAACTTTGTCAGACTATTAATAGCATACACATTTACGAATAATTGATAACAGATTCCTTTTAAGGTACAAATAAGGGAACCAGCTGTGAAATGCAAATTAAGTATGCACAATGATATGCATTTTAATACAAACCTCTGAGATTGGTTCTAAGTTTGAGTCTAAATAGCTTTGACAGGTAGCCTTAGAAACTGAACATACAGTGGGTGTATGTTTCTTGGCTTTTAGACTATTTTAATGTTGTTTGAATCAATGCTAAGAGGTGAAAAGCTCAATAACATCTCTATTAAGTAAATATGTGGCCATTGTCAATGTATCACTAACAGGTCTTCACTGTTATGCCTTCTTTCTGCACGTACAGATACAACAGATATGCAAGAGAATGGACTCAGAAATATGCAATGTAAACTTGTGAAGACTTTTTCATATACCACAGAGTACTGTAAATTCTAGGGTTTTTTTCAAAATTAGAAGGAAATGGAACACCTGTTTCAATGTATTACGATGCCCCTTGAATTTTTTTTCACCCATGTAAGTGTGTTTCTGGAGCAAGGGAGAACAAACTTCCAAAAAATAAACTTATGACTGTGATAAGAATATTTATCCTCTTTGTATGCTTTGCAGAAGACATTTATTATGGTTTTTAAGAGTTGGACATCTACATCTTCAGACTACGAGATCCATAATGCAGTTGTAAAGCAACCAAATTATTTTTGCTGGAAAAAGTAGCTGTTTTTATGTGATGAATACTGTATGTGTGTCCTTAAAGTATGTTGTCTGTTTCATAAGTGTGTTCAAATTTCAATTTGTTAGTTCACTTATATAATTTGTATTTTTTTTTACTGTATAGACTAAATATTTTATTTACCACGTAAGTCATTTCATTTTAGACTTGCTTGTGCACAGTATTGACAAGATACAACTGCTAGTAATGAAAATAATTGGAATATCCCACCCATTAGGATATTCTAAAGACTGACTGCAGATTTCTTAAAAACTAAAATGATCTTTGCACTGTAATTCTTTGTACGCTGATTATGGAGAAACACTTGTTTTTGATTCTGTTGCATACTTGACTTAATTTTATTGCAATGTGAACTAATTGCACTGCTATGTAGAAAGATACGTAACCATTTTGTTGCTATTCACAAATGATTTTTGACATGTGGGCAACATAACACTATCACAGACCTTTTACAAATCTAAATGTAGCCTTTTCCATATAAATAAAACGCATTTTCTACTACTTGTCTTGGCTTTTTTTTCTTTTAAACCATGCATATCCTTAAAGTGCTTGTTCTAACATTAGAGAATCAAAATACTAAGCGCGCATGTGTCTTGTAGACAAAAGGGAAAATAAAGCCATGCAGAATGTACTGCTTAGAACTGTGTTGCAATTAATTTTTATGCTAGCTTTAGCCTAATTTATTTAGCATGCTATGCCTGTTGTTTTATATAGGATTTCAAGTAGCTTAAGGACATGTTACATCTCTAACCATTTCTGGAGGAAACACCACGGGTGTTTGAACATCAAACGCTTCAGCTAAGGTGGTGTGTATGCAATATCAGACTGTTACAGTAAACTTTTTGCACTCGAAGCCAACTTTTTCATTAATTGGCACTTCAGTTGCTTCAGACTATGCATGTGGAAAACAAGTAGTGCTGGAGAGGGGCGGTCTTCTCTTTAAGTAAATTAAAAGCAGAAGAATGTTGATTTCCTACTGCACATTCTTATTGGGTATCTGAAAATAAAAATGTGTGACTAATGTTTTTCTCTGTACCTTGCACATGAAAGGAGAGTGACTTGCAGTTGGGAAATTTGTCATCATAGAATACATTTTTAAGACTACAAAAATATTTGGCTTTTTTTGCTGTACTTGAATGCCAAACTGGAATTTGGGATGTGGGTGGGAAGCGTGCACAGTAGGAGCTGTTATTCCTACCAATGGAATCTTGTTACCTTCATGCTTGCTGACTTACTGACCCTGATGGGGTCACAGATGAGGAAAATGTCACTTCTCTGCTACAGCTTTTGTCTATGATGTACTGATGGAGATCGGCTTTGTTGATTGTACGCTGTCCTTGCTCAGTTTAGATGGTAAGCTGAGTAAATGTGGAGGGTTTTGTTACTGATAAGAGTCTTCATTATACTTGAACTGGGACAAAGTTGCTAGGAAGGCAAAGCCGTTGTTTATACTTATTGCTGAAATGGTGGGAGGAAACCTTGCCCATCAGAATGTGTTCCCTGAGTTTTTATTACTTTTCTAGATTGGTAGTAATATGTTTGTACTAGAGTTATTTAAATACCTGTATTGCAATATCTGTATTGGACTGTGTGAAATGGGAAGTTTGACTTGCATCTCACAATACTCGCTTTCTTTCGGTTTACTGATATGTATTAGGGATGGCTTGAAAACACTTGTAATTTCTCTGCTGCACGCCACATGTGTGAGAGCAACTTTCCACCACAGTGCAAGATCAGCAGTGTGATGGAGAAAACAAGGACTGACAGCAAGGAGTAAGGCATTCAGCTTACAGACTATTTATGTCCATTTAAAAAAAAAGTGTAACGAACATGCTGCATTAGAGGTGTGAAGCTGAGTTCAAAAATGGTGTCTGAGGAAAATACACCATTACTTAAAACTTCAGTCTTGCAAAGGGATGGTCAGATTTCATCTATGGAGATAAACATCTTTGCTTGTACTCATTTAGTGTTCCTCTGTTAATCTTATTTTACGGGGGGGAAGTTATAGTTGAAAGGTTATTCCCTCCTCTGGTGTTTGCTGTGATGGGAAAAAAGTGCAATATCCACCCCTCCTTTTTTCCCCCCTCACCTATTTCATGTGTGCTCTGCTAATGCCACGTGGGCAGCCACCAGCTTGGTGTTGAGAGGAAATGGGTGAAATAAGGGGTTTTTTGGCCGGGGCTCACTATCTTCTCAATCAGTGTCCCACTTCTGTATTGTTTTCTCCCTGTGCCCTCCCGCAATAAACGTGGCAGAAATCCCTCGTGTCCCTCTCTCGGCGCCGCCTGCCCCCTGCGGGGGACGTGCCCGCCCGTGCCGGTGGGTGTTTAAGCCGGGGGAAGTGTGTGTGTGTGGGTGATGACACTGTCCCGAGGGGGTGACACACGCACACGCCGCCGCGGGGTCACCTTGGCGCAGCCTCTCCCGCCCGCGGGGGCGGTGNTGCGGGCGGGAGGGGAGCGGGGCGCCGGCGCGGGCGGGGGGACGGACGGGGTGTGCGGGTGCCCCTCCTCGGCGGGCCGGGGCGCTCGGCCTACCCCGCTGTGGCGGTAACCGGCGGTGCGGTTGTGCGCAGGGTCTGCGGCTGGGCGGAGAGGTGCCTCTGCAGGGGGATCAGCTCGGACGAGCGCCCGAAGCGGCCTCTGACGGCCTATTTCCGCTTCCTGAAGGAAAACCATTCTGCTTTTAGGCAAAAAAATCCAGGTACGCTTCCTGAAGGAAAATCCGCTCCCCGAAAGGAAATCGTTCTGCTTTTAGGCAGAATAATAATAATATAATTATCCAGGTATGCGGCCTGAAGGGAATGAGGGGACCCCGGTTGGCTTTGTTCCTGTTTTTAGGAATACAAAGTCTTAACGCCTCAAAAAGCTGCCACCGTTTTAGCTGCGTATGGTGTTTTCCCTCCATAAAGCGTGATGTAGAAATAAAGCTGGGAAAAAGCACTGTTTGGTAAAACTAAACGTCATGAAGTACATCACCGCCATTTCAGGTAGACCAAACCCACCCTGGTAGCCGGTAGCACACCAAAGGTAAATTTAGTATTGCTGTACACACTGCCTGTACGCCTATTAGCTCGGTCTGCTATACTTAATAACTCAAAAAAGGAAACGTTTGTATGTAACTTTAAAAAAATTTTGAAGAAAAAAGCTCACCTAGGCAATACACGTTAGCAATGATTTGTGTTCTTCCGTCGCTTTTAAGTCTGTGTGCATTTGAGGTACACTATTACTGATATAACGAGCTGTATGTGATTTTATTTTGATGCTTAGTAATTTAAAAACTACACATACTGGACTACCTTAGTGTATTTATGAGAAAAAGTAAATGTGTTTGGAGGAAAATGGTTTTCTGTGGATATGTTTAATTTACTATTCAATTTACTGTTACGATAAAAAACTTCATTTATGGGCAATATTGTCACTCCTGTTGTAAGAGAGCAGCAAAATGGAAAGCTGAGCTGATTTTGAAAATACTGTTGAAGTGATTGTTAAAATGTTTAAAGAATTATGGTCATATTAGGCCAGTCATGAGGTAATTTAAGTAGGGAAAACCAATGGATACCCTGTTTCGCTTGGTAGTTCAGGAGTTCAATAGTCTGAAAGGTTGAGAACTGAACTTGCAGAGCTTATTGTAGTTATATGCCACAGCAGTGTTTTCTGCTTTTTTCCAAAATTTGAACAATCTGCAAATAGATGTACTATATTTGATGTGCAGATGGAGAATTTGGGGCTTTCTTGTTCCAATAGAGGTAACGTTCAAAAATAACCTGATAATTTTATTTGTTTTCTTTTATCGTGGGCAAAGCATCGTATTTTCAAAGGTTTTAAGATTGGCGTACTTGGACTAAAAATTCCCCGTCTGTCTTGTTTTTCCAGAATTCTGGAAGTCAGGTTACTGATAAGAGCTTAGTTCTGCTTTTCCACGGTTGAGATGGCTGGACTTTACGTTTGAGGTGGGAGAGAGGAAGATCTATTTTTTCTTTTAGTGTGAAGCAGAGGGAAAGACCTGTAAAGGATTTTTTCAAGAGGAGAAAAGCTTGTATCCTCTTTCCACCACCCTTGGGCTCTTTATTTGTTTTTTTTATTATTATTACTTTTTTTCCCCTCCTTAAGAAATTCATGTCTGGCTGGAAACCTCATGGAATGACCATAGCACAAGGGTCAGAGTTAATGGCAGTCAGCTGAAAAACAAAGCAAATTCAAGTCACTGTGATTTTGTTTGTGGGAGAAGGAAATTAGTTTTTCTTTAATCTTACTTCTGTTGAATAATGTTGTAACTAAAGGACTTGATTTTAATAAATATCAAGCCTGTGGATATCAGGTGGATAAGGTCACATTGTACTTGCTTTGAAGAATCCAGCAGGCTCTTTTTGCCAAAAAAAATGAGAACTGGAAATTTTACTTTGGGTTTCTTCCCCAGTCCCCCTTCCAAGTTCAGCCCATCTTGCATTGTATAAAAAATGATCAAGCTCAAAAGAAAAAAAAAAAAGAAACTTTTGTAATAGCTTTTTGTTTTGAGATGGTGCTTCAGTTTATAACTGCACATTTCATTCAAGTTTGAACCAAGAGCAGGGACTCTCTCCCCCTCCCCAAATATTACAGTTCCCTTTAAGTGCCACACTAAGTTAATCAGTTTTATGAAAGGACGAAAATATATTTGTACAGGGAAAAGATACTAGTGACGGCCTTCCTTGAGAAAAATTGAAGACGCTTACTAGAGATACAATATTAACCTTTATTTTCTTGCTTTCAAATTGCAATGTACAGAAATGAGTAACTTGGAGCTGGTTAAAAAAATAGCAGGTGCATGGAAGGAGTTACCAGCATCACAGAAGCAGGTGAGTTTGTATCTTTGCCCTGTGTGCTTTGAACTCTATAGAGTCCTAGTCGTTTTACTTGGTTTGGTGTCCTCTGTGCTTTTTGTTTTCTGTTGGGGTTTTTTTTGTTGTTGTTCTTGGTTGGGTTTTTTTTAAACAACAATAAAAAAGCACTTGCATACAAAGGTTCAGACATAAAAACAATTCTGAAGAGACTTGAGAGTTCTGAAGTACTCAGGGGAAGATACTTTGATACTTCTACACATGACCTTATTTTTAGTATTTTTAATCTGTTGCCAGAGAAACAAAAGAGACAGATCTCGTTCTGTGCGGCTGTAGGGCTGGGAACCAATATCTCATTTCTTTTTGAATGGTAATTTGTGTATGTGTGTGCATTGCATGTATGATAACGTAAGTGTTGTAAAGTTGTTTTGCTTTCGTATGCATAAGTGAGGTGAAACTTCAGTTGATTTTGATGAAAGGACCAACTTTTTTTTTCTGCTGATTAGATAGTAACCAGAGACCTTACTTACAGGTAACTTTCTATAACTTTCTTCTAATGAACTTATTTTTTGTCATAAGTAGTGAAGTTTCTTTCAGAATGGCAGTTTCAAGGGATAATGTAAAACATCTCCATGAATTGCTAATCGTTGCTGAATATAAGTGCCATTTACAGCAAAATAATGATTGTTCTTCCTTGATTGCAGTTAGCCGTTAGATTCAGTTAGGAACCAATTGCAGTTTTCTAGCTGAAGTACTGTCTTTGTTCAATAGGATTGAAGTGCTCTTATATCCCTTCTGGACTTCGGGCTCTATGTGCCTTAATATAAAATACGCGGAGAACAGGATGGTGATTTTTCATATCTGCCTGGATGCTTGGTGCCCTGGTACCAAGGCCATGATTTTATGATGCTCCTGTACCTGGTATTGGCCAGTGTGGGAATGTGTTCGGTGACTGGAGCACTTGTGTGCTGCAGTGGGTATACACACTCTTAGTAATCATTTCAACCAACCTTCAGCTTCTTGTATGGAAGATTGTTACTGCTTTGAGCTGCATCTGAAGGGTCATCAGATGTTATCAGATTAACCGAGATAATTCATGGGAAGAGCCCAGGTTTTGAATCTGAGTTCTTCTGAATCCATTCTGCTAATCAAACAGATCTGACATCAGTGCTTTACTTTAAAAATGTTATGTACCAGGATAGTCTGTATTTTTTTTTAATAGTAGGTTAGAAGTGTTAGCTTGTTTAATGGTCAGGTGCTTCTAGCTGAAAGCATCTGCTTAAGGCTGGTGATTGTTTGCATTGTAGGTTTATGAGGAAGCTAGAAAGACAGACTGGCAAAGATACGCAGAGCAGTTGGCTGCATACAAAGCAAAGCTAACTCCAGCCCAGGCTGCGGCTTTGAAAGAAGAAAGGAGAAAACGACTGGCAAAAAGAAGATCGTTCAGGGCAAAAAGAGTAAGTATTTTGAAGCTCCTGTTTCTTTTCTCTCAAGGAACCTGAAATCTAGTATACCGAGTAGAGTCCAGGCATATTTAGAGATACAAAAGCAACTCTCAGCATAAAAAAAAAGAAAAAAACAAAACAAATCTCAAACCCAAAACAAAACCCACCCCTACCCATGGACTAAAATAATTGCTGGTGTTAGCAGTTATTTTAGTGGCTTTCCTGTGCTTGAAGACCAGAACTAGCACATACCTTTGTGCTCACAGGTAGCTTCTCTATGGTTTCTTCTTATTATTCATAAAGCTGCCTGAGGAATGATAGGTAATAAAAGGCATTTGAACCAGCACACTTTCTTTGTTTGGGAAGGCATCCAGAAATAGCTTTTCACAAAGGCCTTGTATCTGTGACTTCACTGGCCCCTACAAGGTAGTAGCTGCTTGAAGTAGCCTTTTTTTTCCTTCCTTTCTTTGGATTCTGCCACTTTGCTATCCGTGTAGCTGCTGACATGTTAAATTAGGCCTGCATAGAGGCGTGTCTCTCAGTGTCTTTATTGACTTATTCATGCAGATCATCTTCCCTATTCCCTTTTAGCTGGTATATATATATATCCTGAGAGACAGAACCATCTGTAAAGGTACAATAGTGTGGTTTGTCCAGTGGCAAAATCACTTGAAGGGGTTACTCATTGCTTGTTCATTTCTGTGAATTAAACTGCAGGTGTGACATTGCCCTGATTGGCAAAAGTGAAATTAATTTGGTTTAAAAGACCCCTACTTAGAGGAAGTTTTTAATCCACCACAAGGAACATAACTGGCATACCTAATACCTAAAGCAGATGTCAACTTGCAGCACCCAGGCTGCAGTGGGAACGTCTTGGGGCTGGAGAAAACAACAAGAGTAATTGCATCCATCACTTGCTGTACTTCCCCTCTCTCAGCATCATCCCTGTAGGCAAAGCACTCAGATAGCGGAAACGTAGTTCTGTTTCCCTGGAAATCTGCTGGTTCTGTTGCACCTTCTCAATTCCCACGGTTAGGTGTGTGCCCTCCTCTCTGCAAGTGTACGGTATTTCGCACCAGAAACCAAAGCCTTATGAAGGTAATAGAAAACTTAGTGTCGTGACTTTCTTACTGAGTGGAATTTAGTTTTGGCAAAATGCATGCTTGGTAGATTGAATAACTTTTCTTGTTGTTTTTAAAGGAAATGACTGTGCTTGGAAAGCCTAAAAGACCTCGTAGCGGCTTTAACATTTTTGTGTCAGAAAACTTTCAAGAAAGTGAGGGGATTTCACCTACGGTAAGCCAGGAAAGATTGTTCTTTAAAATAGATCGATTGTATTCAGAAAATCTGGTTTTGGATTCTGACTTTCAAAGACACTGTTCAACACTTCATTATCTGGATTTTGCTGTGCTTAGGTTATTTTTTTTTTTAGGCTGTCATGAATTTCTGGCTGTACTGCTGGTGGCATGTCCTATATAAACTGCCGTGTGGGTATACAGACTTAAAATATTTGCACTGTGTCCCAATTCAGTATCGGGGGAGGTTTCATTGTAATCCCAAGGACGAGATTAAGACTCTGAAGTCAGTCAAATGTCATACAACCTTTTGTTTAATTCTCTTAACAAGCCGTGAAGGAATGGTGAAAAGGGAAGACAAAGGGGGAAGGAAAAGGGGTAAAGAAGAAAACAAAGAAAGAGGGAAAAAGTTCACTACTGCCACCCTGAGTCCAACGGGTTTCTGCTGATTCCGTCCGAAGTCTTCAACTGTTACACATTTCGCACAGTCCAGGGTCCGGGGAGGCGCGCAGCAGGGAGGCGAGGAGCAGGACAGAACAAAAGGGAGGCCCACAAAAGGGACACGTGCTCCTTATATCACGGAATCACGGAATTTTCAGAGTTGGAAGGGACCTCTAGAGATCATCTAGTCCAACTCCCCTGCCAAAGCAGGATTGCCTAGAGCACATTACTCAGGACTGCATCCAGGCGGGTCTTGAAAATCTCCAGAGAAGGGGACTCCACA
>VUYV01000076.1:827765-986502 GCA_008711295.1 Anarhynchus alexandrinus | reverse complement strand
GGATGGCCTTCTCCTGTGCTTCTAAGAGTACCTGCTTGAAGTATGACCAGGCTTCCTGAGCACCTTTGCCCTTCAAAACTGCCTCCCAAGGGACACTCTCAACCATGCTCCTGAACAGGCTAAAGTCTGCCCTTCGGAAGTGCAAGGTGGCAGTTCTGCTGGTTCCCTGCCTTGCTTCACCAAGAATTGAAAATTCTACCATTTCATGATCACTGTGCCCAAGACGACCTCCAACCTTTACATCCCCACAAGACCTTCTCTGTTAACAAACAGTAGGTCCAGTAGGGCACTTCCCCTAGTTGGTTCCTTCACCAGCTGTGTTAGGAAGTTGTCTTCCACACACTCCAGGAACCTCCGGGACTGTTCTCTCTCTGCTGTGTAGTATTTCCAGCAGACATCTGGGAAGTTGAAGTCCCCCACGAGAACAAGGGCAAGCGATCGTGAGACTTCTGCCAGCTGCTTATAGAATATTTCATTGCTTTCTACATCCTGATTAGGGGGTCTATAACAGACTCCCATCACAATGTCTGCCTTGTTGGCCTTCCCCTTGATTCTTACCCATACACACTCAACACTATCATTCATACTGTTGAGTTCTATATATTCAAAACTGCCCCTAACATAGAGGGCCACCCCACCACCTCTCCTTCCTTGCCTATCGCTTCTGAAAAGTTGATAGCCATCAATCACAGCACTCCACTCATGCGAGTCTTCCCACCACGTTTCTGTTATGGCAACTATATCATAGTTTCCTTGCTGTACAATGGCCTCCAGCTCCTCTTGTTTATTCCCCATGCTGTGTGCATTAGTGTAGATGCACTTCAGCTGGGCTAATTGTCCTGCCACTTTCTTGGGGGGGCAAGCCCTAATACCCACCTGATCATGCTCATATAGGGCTCTTGCTCATGCGCAGATCAACCGGAAGCACTGTTCCCATACAAGCCTCTTCCTGCTCTTTTCGCGCCCTTGGTCCCTGCGCAGGTGCATAAGGTCGTCCACTTCCAAAGCCGTGAAGAAGATGGTCCTCCCAGAAGATGGCGGCACAGCGGCAATGTCGAGACAAAATCACATCTGGTATTGGTTCTCTACACACTGTTTTTTGCACTTCCATCTGTTCCTTCTGTGAGGAGAGAATTCTACTTGTCTTTGTTGTGGCGCAGAAATACATTAGTTTTTCAAATGATTTTGGTGGTCTGCTACGGTTTCTGTAGCAGTGCTGCACTTTGGGGTGATTTAAGTTATGCTGGTGGATTGCTGCACTTGAAGCACTGAAGACCTCCCCTGTGTGCCTAATTAATATGTTCCTTACCCTGTGCATTTAGTCAGCAAATCAGGATGGTGGGAAAAAAAAAACAAGGAACAAACCATGCACAAGCCAGGCATCCCCAGTCAGCTGCGGCCTGGTTTGACGCACACATGGCAAAATATTCCCAAAGTGGTACAAAGTTTCCTGTGAACATGGTTAATACTCTGGTGGGCTTGGCTTAAGTTAGGGCTTGGTTTAAATGAAACCAGTACGCACAGTGAGATGCGATCAGGTTGCTATAAACCAGCTCAGCTGTTCTGTCTGTCCACTTTTGCAGCAGGCTAACTTCAACTGGTGTGTGCCTATGTGATCTGTAAATGCAGCTCAGATGATGCCCAGCAACTTGTTGAACTGTGTCATTTATTATTTACCTACATTAAGAGGGTCAGGTATTAAGCCCACTTGACTTTGTGCTTTTTTTCCATTGGTTTATACTTTGCTTTTACTAGCATGGCATTCATCTCTAACCCTCTGTGGTCAGTCTGCTGTTAAAATAATCCTAATGTATTTTATATTCTGTATCCTGTAGGCAAAGCTGAAACAATTATTTGATACATGGCGAAAACTGTCCAGTTCTCAGAAGCAGGTACGTCAGTGGATTTCGATGAGGCTCTGATCTAATCGGAAAATGACCAACTTGAGTCAAAATTAATAAATTCACGCAAAATCTTGAACTTGGTTGTTCAAAATGTAATACTGAGGAAAATACTCATTAGTTTTATTCCAGTAGTGACCATTTCTTTCAAAGTGTTGATGAAATGTGAGTGCGTGGGATAGGATGGAAGTTCCGTATGCCTGGAAATGGATGCGGAGTGGCGTCTAGGGAGGAAGCTGGAATAATTTGCAACCATTTGATTTTTTTCTAGTAATATATATTATTTTTAAATGCCATCATAGTAATTTGCTGCTCATAGAAAGGCTTTTGACAGTAAAAGCAACAGAATTCTATCTTGGGGATAGTTATGCTTTCTTGGGGTATTGAAATATGAACCTGCAGATGCCCAAACCACAACATGTGTACCTGAAAATATATACTGAAATAGAATAAAACTCCAAATTTTCAAGTCTTCTGTACTTTTCCATCCCCTCTCCTGAATGCCTTTCTAGATTGTTTTGGATGTGTACTTTGAACGTGCGCTATGTTCACGTTCTTTCTGCAGGAAAAGAAAAATTGGAGCAGTTGTGCAGAAATATCTATTCCTGTTCCTTACCTAAGCCAGCTCTCTCAAGCCAGTACTCCAAAAGCCTTAGCTGTTAGTAGTAATATTGAATAAACTTCCTCTTCAGGAACGACTCTGTGTTGACGTAACCATAATTCAATGCTAAGGTTTTCTATTTTTGTGTGAGTTTGATGTTTGGGTTTTTTTAATTTGCTGGAGGTGAAAGTGGACACTTGGGATGCTGTTATGGTTTGAGGAACCCATGACAATTTGTCATTTAGACAATTATTCTATCACCCGATGACCCCTCCCCACCTGGGAACAGGAATCGGGGAAAAACAAGGAAGCCTGAGGGTTGAAATATGAACAGATTTAATAGAATAAGACAAAATCATTAACAATAATAATACTAAAGAACCAGTATTGATCCTGATAGCAATATAAAATATACCAGGATTATACTCAGCCCATTTTATCAGTAGGAAGCTGTGCACTCCCAGCAGGGGACAGCAAATGTGGGACACTGCCAGCGCTGCACCTTTGGAAAGGAAGGGCTCAGGACTCCGGCACTGGGGCAAAAAGTTCTCTGGATCACCACCATCAAGGGAGAAAGAGAACTCCTCAGCAAACTTTCTAATTGATATTGAATGTAATGTTGATGGTATGAAATTATCCCGTTGGGCAGCTTGGGTCAAGTGCCTGGGTCTCACTCCTCATCTCCGCACCTGGTGAGTTCGAAAACACTGAGACCTTGAAACCAGCGTACCATAGCTGGCTATAAAGTAAATATTTTCACAAATTCAGACACTAGAGTCTTCTAAAAGTGCAATTTTCCCAGGCATTAGAAATCAATCCTGTGTTGCTCAAACCAGGACAGATGTGCACTGCACAGGTCTGGTTGCCTTTGTATGAAAGGGGGGGATGTGACATGGCGGTTATCCTGAGAAAGCCCCTTCCGTAACTGTTGATATCCGGTTTTCTTCCAGCCATACTTGCAGCTCGCCGAAGATGATAAGGTTCGGTACGAGAATGAAATGAAGTCATGGGAAGCAAAAATGGTTGAACTGGGACGCGAAGACCTGATACGTTCCAGAAAGCAAAAGCCAAAAAAGAGTACTGCTGAAACCAGAACAGCCAAAGCTTCCTCACCTGAAAGCAAGGCGAAATCAAAGTTGAAAAAATCAGAGGAATAAAACAGTTAAGTATTTTATATCGAATCCCCTTTGGTTGTCATGTCTTTATCCTGCTGTGTTAATGCTGCAGTCAGCGTTAGCACTGAAATTTGGAAACCCTACAAAGGGCCCGTTGGAGAAGTAGAAGAGGTGATCAGGTAGGAGAGAATTCAGCGTCTCTTGGAAGCGACTGAAGTAATCGTTGCAGGGGTGGCCTCGGCTGTCCCACAATAACCGGTTAATCAAGCTGTGAATAACGATACTGACATCAGCAGAGCTCTCCGATAATGGTAGATAACAGCTAGCTTTTATAAGATATTTTTTTATGAAAGCCAGAATATTCTACAACATCACCATCTAAATTCTGTAAATAAGAGCTGAAATCTGACTTAAAGCTGCTGTGTTTTTATTCCCTCCATGGTATCAGTTGTGAAGAGAAATGTTCTACATTTCAATAAAAGGCACAAGAAATGTAAAATGCTAACTTTTATTTTATGCATCTGTCCTTTTCTTTTGTACTATCAATCTGTGTATACCACTTATGGTGCATTTAATTAAAGACCGTATGAGTTTTGTATAAATGTATCTTTATCGGGCTTTTATTCCATGGTTTTGCTTGGATACGTGCAAACACTTTTGCCTTCCTGTTGTCACATTTGGGACTGCCTGGAAGGAAAAAACGTGTGAATCGTTAGAATTTTGGGTTTCAATGAAATAAATATAGGTATTTTGAAGAGCTGCTTGTTTTTTCCCTGGGGTCTATGTGTCATAATGGAAGTCTTACAAGTATTTTGGAGAATCTGTATTTTTAGAAGGAAGGCGACCAGTGGATTTAATCCATCCTGAATGACCCACAGACAGCTTGTTTATCCGTGGGAAGTGGAAAGCCAAATTGGAGTCCTTTGCCTTCTCTCCCCCCGCCCCCGTCCCTTTCTTCTGTATTTTGTAAATTTACTGATGGTAACTGTATCCCAGCGCTCCTGGCTTCCTTCGCAGGAGAACACACCACTGAGTTCACAGGCAGGACGCTCTTCCTCAGCAGAAGGTTCCCAGCAGGTCCCTGAGGGGGAACGATGCGCATCCAAATCGCTGTAACTTACCCACGGGGGTGGGGGGGGCACCAGGCCGGGCACAGCCCCGCCGCAGCCCTGCACCCACCTCCCGCCTTCTTCCCGCTCTGCTCCTCAAATTAACCCTGCGGGAACGCTGCCCTGCCGCCAGGGAGAGCGCTTATGAAGGATAATCCCCAAAATTTCCATCACGCAGCCGCCCGCCCGCCGCCTCCCTTCACCTGCGCCGCCCGCCCCGCGCATGCGCGGCACCGCCGCCCGCCCGCCTGAGTCTCGCGAGAGGCGGCGGTTGGCGCTCTTGTGGCGGTGGGACGGGACAGGGTAGTGAGGCGCGGTGGGGCGGGTGAGGCGGGATGGGGCTGCTGGAACAGTGCGAGGCCGCCTTCGGCTCCCCCGACCTCTACCGCGTCCTGGGCGTGCGCCGGGAGGCCTCGCCCGAGGAGATCCGCCGCGGCTACCACCGCGCCTCGCTCCGCGTACACCCCGACCGCGCCGAGCCCGATGCNGGGGCTGGGGCTGGGGCTGGGGCTGGGGCTGGGGCTGACGGGGGCTGGCTGGGGCAGACTGGGGCGGGCTGGCTGGCTGGGGCTGACTGACTGCCTGACCGGCCCCTGTGTCCCCACAGATCCTGGGCAAGGTGTACGCCGTCCTGAGTGATGCGGAGCAGCGCGCTGTGTACGATGAGCAGGGCAGTGTGGACGAGGAGGGCGAGGCGCTGAGGGGCGAGCGGGACTGGCAGGAGTACTGGCGGCTGCTCTTCAAGAAGGTGAGAACTGGGCTGGGGGTTGAGGTCCTGCGGTGGGGCCCCGCAGGGCTCACCTCAGCGGGATGGCAAGCCCTCTGGGAAGGGGAAGCTTCCTGCTTCAGAGCTGTAGTTTTGTCTCCCTCACGGGCTTTGTATAAAACACTGGATTTTCTTATGCTGTCTCCTAAATCCCTCTGGTGAATAAATTCTGTAACTCAAGAAGTGTCGCCTCTCTGCTTCAGATCACTGTAAAAGATATCGAAGACTTCGAAAAGAGCTACAAAGATTCAGAAGAAGAGCTAGCTGATATTAAAGCAGCGTACATGGATTTTGAGGGTGACATGGACAGAATAATGGAGTCCGTGTTGTGTGTGGACTATACAGATGAACCAAGAATACGGAAAATCATAGAAAAAGCCATTGACTCTGGAGAAGTCCCATCCTACAAAGGTTTTATAAAGGAGTCTAAGCAAAAAACGCTCGCAAGAAAAAGGCGGGTAGGTTATATCAATCAATCAGGGACCAAAGCGAAACATTATTTATAATAAGTTTTTAATGTCTCTTGGTAGAAATAAATGAAAGTGTTCTTAAGACAAACATTTGCCACAGGATTGCTGGGTTACAGATCTTGCTCAGTATCTCTGACTTTCACATTTAGTCACCTGTGTTCTTCGCCCCCACCTCCCCCAAACTGTTGTGAAAGGCTTTTGAATTGTAATGGGCTGTTGCCTATTACTTCTTTTATTTCATTGTTCTACACAATGGCTTATTACAGTTTAGCATGTCCGTGCATTTATTTACAAAGCCATGAGTTGACTGAGTTGTTAAGAAGTGTACATGGGGTGGAAATATATTATGCTTACTTTTTGGCAGGTGTGAAATAACATTCTGAACTAAATGGAACCTGGGTTCTCCGATCTGGGGTTTTTTTAGACACTTTGTAGAATGTTATATGCACATCACAGTAACCTTTCTCTAAGTTAAAGAAAATGTAATAGCTGCTAGGACTGAAAAAGTGTGGGTGGGAGGAACAGGGATGGGGATGGACATTGCATTCAGCGTTGTGAAACAGCAAAAACCTGTCCCGCTTTACTAAATTGCGGAACCAGAACGGGCTTTGTTTCACTGATTTCTCATCAGTGGCCAAACTTGGAAACTGTTCATGTTTCCTTGCAGCTATTTGTATACAGATGGGAAAAAAAAAAAAAAAAGTTTGGTAACCACTATAAGACTTTGTCAAGTAACATGTAAAATACTTTTTAAAAAACTAGTTTGCTATTTTAGGCAGAAAAAGAAGCTAGAGAGGCAGAAAAGACTAAAGAAGAACTGGGCCTTGGTGAAGAAGATGACTTGAAAGCGCTGATTCAAGTAAGGCTTTTTATATCTGTTGAAGATAATTATGTTACTGGCTTATAGTCATGTTTTCCCTGAGCATCTCTGTATTTTGGATCCCTGCAACTCTTCCGAGTTCCTGAAGTTAAAACCTGACCTTAATGTTAACTATATATTTACTTTAATTAAAATCCACACCATACTCTGACTATTATTACCTGTATCTTCTTAAAATTAACAAAGCTATTCTAATATCCTTACTGCAATCAAAATATTTAACTTCTAGTTTTAGGCAGTTAGGGAGTGTTAATGATTGTTTCCTTCTGAGGGATTCCATAAGGATGTAGAATTTTATAGGTCTTACTATTTTGGTTTTGTATCTTGGGGATCAGGGAAGAAACACTGTTTACATTTTGCTTTTCAGAATGTTTTCTGTTTCTTATTGTCCAGTGGGCTTCCTAGAATGTTCATGCCTCAAATTGTAATACAGTTTTCAGTCTAAACTAGAAATTGCTTTGCTTTTCCTAGCCTTATGAGGTTTTTTTATAGTTGTTTTTTATCTCTGTCTTGATACTTCTGGAAGTTAGGTATAGAGCCTAGAGTATGCAAGTAGGCTTTTGCTTGACAGTACTAAACCTCCTGTAGCTTGTACTGCCTGCCTAATATATTCTGAGATCTTATGTAGTTCTCTAACTTCAATAGAATAATCTGTATTGAGAAGTAGTAAAAGTTTTGAGGTTTGTTGTTTGTTTTTTTCCCTCCCTCAGAGCAGAAATAAAGATCGAAAAAAGGAAATGGATGACTTTTTGGCGCAACTGGAAGCAAAATATGGGAATAATGCTAAAAAAGGAGGAAAGAAGACTGCAGCCAAGAAAGGAAAGAAATAAAGAACTTTGTAGGCTGAAATATCAGGTATCATTTTGTATGGGAACACGTGGATTTGGGAGAACCTCAGAGTTTTTTCTGGACTACTGTTTCGGAGTGTGTCTACATCAACTTGCTGTGAAGGGGGGATATGACAGAGAACGCATCATGAAGAAGAAAGACAAAGCATTCTGGTGCTACTGTTTAAAATTCTGTGGATGCTCTTCAGTTAAGATCAAACAGATTCTTGACTAAAAGTTTTGTTACAGTAAGGAAGTGGTGTGATGTTTGGGATGCCTAGGTGTTTATGAAATTTGTGTTAAAGCACCTTCCTTCCAAACACCCAGCTGATGGGTAAAACAACGTAATCCTACACCTTTGAGAGTCTTCAGTGCTGGCTGCTGTGGCTTCTGAGTTGGAAAACCTTATCTTTTTGCTAGTCACACGTTTCTTTTGTAACAAACCTTCTGCTGTTCTTAAAGGTCTTTGCACTTCAGCTCAACAGGTGTTTTTCAGGTATTCCAGTGGTTTTATAAACATACTTTGGAAAATTGCGGATTTAATAAATGAGAAGTTTTTGCAGAATTCTGTCCTATGTTGCTTCCTCAGGCCTCTACACTTTCTAAGCAGCTATTCAAAACAAACTGATAGTGTTGACTCTTCTGACTGATTTCAGTCAAGTAAATATACGTTTCTATAGTAGCTGAAAATATGGCTGTATTGTTAAACTGTGGTGTTAGTGCTGGTGATGCTATGTGAGATGAAAGGGCCACCTAGTGTTTGGTCTTTGATTGCCTGTGGCAGATGCCTTAAGAAGAATATGAGACCGCAGCAGGTATGTGACTATGCAGAAATTCTCTTAACACGCAGAGGTGAGGTACTAAACTTAAACATTCACAGAACAGAGTTGGTTTTGTGTGTTCCTAAGGTTTCTGATGTCCCCTGACAAGGAGTTCCAAAGCTTAGAAATGTATTGCGCACTATTTCAATAGCATCACAGTAAAGACTGCTGTAGGATGGTAGTGACTGGCTACTTCATTGTATTTGTCAACAGTTCTGTTATTTCAGAAGTTAATTACTTCTGTAAGATGTGCAAATAATCGGAAGGTTTTTGCTTCAGCTGGTTTTAAACCACTTCATGTAGTGTGCAGGGGGATGAATTCGAAGGGTAACTAGTTTTCAACTTACTCTGTAGCTCAAAGGAATGAGGCTGGCTTTGTTTTGTGGATCACTTTTTCACAGGCTTACGAGCCACAGGGTGAACGCTTACTTTTGAATTGAAGGTCCTCACTGCATCAGTGATGCCATTCAGGACCTGACTATTTAACAGAGCTTCCGGGGGGGAAGCTAGAGGTAGATGGTACTCTGTTCCCTTTTACTTGCCTGCTTTATCCTGATTCTGAGAGTACAGCATAGCATTATGTTGCATAACACGACTTGAACATTACTTTTACTACAAAAAATAAGTATCTAACAGCCCAGGAGAAGTCTCTAGTGTCAACCATCTACAGAAACCAAGAATTACCCTACAATGAAACTGTTTTCACTTCTTTAATGTGCTAACTCCTCTAGGCTACAAAATACTACATTATGTTACGAGAAGTCTGTTCAAGTTCATTTGTGTATTTTTGTAACTCTTATGCACCAGGGCTACAGAAAAATAACTTGGTCCCTGAGGAATGGCATGGGATGCTTATCTCCAGTTAGCTTGAGATAACTAAATGACACACTGTACAATGTTCTGGTATTCTTAATTGTTAAGAGAGACTGTATTTTGAAAGAATTTAGTGAATAGAGGCCTCTCTTTAGCATGGGTTTATCTCTATGCAAACTTAAGAGGTTTAGATTGAGCCCAGAGCTGCTTTTTTCCCTTCTAGAAATGCAAAGGAAAGCTAACCCAGTCACATTTGCACAGTTCTGCTTTGCTTTCTTTTCCCTTCTTTTTAATTAGAGCATCCTTGGATTAACTGGACTCAAGAACTTCAATACTGATTAAAAATTATTAGCTGTTCTGTAGGTACCACTAATATTTGATAGATTGTGTAACTTGGAGTGGGGAAATAGGGGAGCCATTTCATAAAGAATACTTACAAGTTTTTTCCATTATGAATTGTAATTTGGAAAATATTAAAAAGGAAATTTAGGAAAAAAGTGCTCTTTAATTGGATTATAAAGGAACAACTATTTTCATGCAGTGTCCTAACTTTGTTAAAATACAGTAAGTCGTTATCCTCACCTTGTCTTTACACTTACTTGTAGTCCGGCACTTACTGCTTTGGGAATAAGACCTTCAACTTATCATTTGTTTTGAGAAGCTTGTATTTGATGTGTTTATCTTATTTCGGAGCCACAAGGGCAACTACAGCGAATACCTCTGGTACATCTCGCACACAGTGCAAAACACATCTACTAAAAGCTATGTTGCATCTGTGGGTTGTGGAACTTCATGGTGGAGTGCAGAAATCTTGTATAACTGCAGGTGTTTTTAGAAAGGGAGTCTGACCTATTCTGTGAAATGACCATAACATCTTTCACCAGGAAGACAATATACTTTCCTTGAATGCTGTCTGGAACTACTTGTAGTAAGACTCCTTTTTGCCTCTTAGACCTTCTTCAGTCACTTGAGGAAGAGGTATAAGTATATAACACAGGAAAAATCAGTGGCATGCTACCCTTAAAACTGTCAGTTCTGTCCATGTGGTTTGCTGCCTTATTTTTACGCAATTGTGTTAGTATCTGCTGCAATTACTACAGGATTCATAACTTGCCTAAGTTGAGCAGTATCACCTGGAGTGCTTGCTTCTGATAGCATAGTATTGCTTTAAACATATAAATAGAGCTTTAAAAATTTAAATTACTACTGCTACAGAAGGCCTGATCAATCTTTTGTAGAGCTAACAGAAAAATCAGCAGGTTCCACAGTACCTGCCTGTAACAACATGAACCAGACGTAAGCCAGTAATGGGAAAACAGCAATGACTGAGAGCGTTTGTTAGATTTTCTAGGAGCTAGGCTTTACTGTCCATTGGAGTATATTCACCCTTCCACTGGAGTATAACTTTTTCTACTGGTAGAAAATGGAATGTTTAAGTATACCCCTTCTAATCTTTGGCAGCTGCTTCTTAGATTTATATAAAAATAATTATTCATAAGGAAGGGTGTTTGAAAACTCTCTGTAAACAACACTGACGTTGCTGAGAATGAGACGTGGTTCATGACTCTCTGGAGATGGATGGATGGATACTTCTTCATGGCACGTCAGAACCCCTGTTTGCTTTTTGTGACTGATCCACTTCGATGGTGGGCTTTCACAGAACCATGCAGCTGAAGACCTAATAAACAGAGATCATGTACAACTTGAAGACTTCAGGAAGGTATTAAAATTAAGTATCAAATACATCTCCTTTAGCTTGAAATTAAAATGCGCTTTTTTTTTTGCATTTTGTTCTAATACATGACTATCAACTGCATTATATATAACTTAACTCAAGTTTGAGATGAGTGACTGGCCTTCCTACAAACTTACTCTGCTGCTATCAATTTTTTTTTTGTTAATACAGCAGTCATAAAACTCATCTTGCATTTAAAGATACCGGGTTGCTTTTTCTTGGACGGGAGCAGATATTTATTTTTATTTCAGTAGGAACCACTCTTTTCTTGCTTAAAAACAAGTTACTTCAGTTTAGTGCCTTTGTTAAACTTAACTTGCCTCTTGTACCACTTACAGTAGCAGTAGTAGGCCATTCAGCTATTAAACAAGCTAAAAGACCTCTCTTGTCCTCCAATGATCACCCACATACTTGCTACCTTAACCTTTGCAGCTTCCATTAACTTCTGCAGCTTCATCCCTGTCTTGTTAGTTTATTTTTATGTGGGAAATTCTGACAACTCTATAAGGAACCCCAAAACACTGTTATGAAAGGAATCCACTGTAACTTGTCTTGACAGAGCTAGTTTTCAGAAAGTGCATCTAATCCCCTGCTCTGTGCCACCCAGTCCAGGTGGAGGTGATATTTAGCATCAGTGCAAAGTTAAGTCAACAGGGAGTGCTCAGGGTGAACTCAGGTGAGAGTTATAAAGACAGCATTCAGAAAAGCTCTTCCAGGGCACAAAAGTTAACTTCTGCTCTGCCATAATCTCTGAACAAACTCCCTTTCAACTGACTAGCCTAGCTCTTTGTGTGTGCCACAAGGTGAAAAACCTAAATCTCTGAAGGTAAAGTTTAAATAAGTAAGATTCATTGGTCTACCATAACACTTGTGTACACACGTGCAACTTGGTCTTGTAGCTTCCTACTATGAAAAAAGAACCACAACCCTGGTTGTGACTGTGTAGCTATTCTGAAGCATATATGAAGACTATTTTCCAAGTGTGCTAACTGTAAACAATTTAAGATGACTTTGCAGTGAAGGAAGGGAAACGGGAGGAAAGAGTATGCATTCCATTCACAACACAAATGTCTTCCTGCTGCCTTGATACTTTGATCAATTAAAAAAAAGTCATTTTAGGTGAGATTCATTTTAGGTTATGCCAACTCTATAATTCAAGTGTTACAAATAAACAGTACAACCATACTCCGATTTCAGAGCATGCATGTGAATTGTACTGGCTTTAAAATATACTTTGAGTTGATCTAGTGCAATTGTAGTACAATCTCTTCCAGATACAGTGCAAGTAAGTTTCTTTTGGACATAATGCAATTTCTTTCAGTTGTATAGCTCAGCAGAAGAAAAATCCTTGGCCAGAAAGTAGTTGTTGCTAGTTCTGTTTAAATTGGGAAGTCCTGCTCTTATCTTGGACATGAGAAGCATTGGGGCTGATTACATTAAGCTTCCTTAAAGGATTTAACATACTAGGTGGTAATAAAATAAAAAAAACCCACACTCAATCGTACTCTACATGCAAGTATAAAACTTGTATAATGGAAAATTTAAAATGTGAAATAGGTAATTACATTGAGGAGGTTTTTCAAAGTTCTGTGTAGGAAATGCATCCCTGTCCCAAAAGCTTACCTCTTGCCTGATCTTATTAAATTCTGGGACTGATAAGCATACCTGAACCTGTCGATCCTTTGCTTGTCCAAGATTGATTACTATAATCAATAACAGTGCAAGAACGGTGGTGCTGCGGATCTGGCTGAAAAGACAGTTCAAGTTATTTATGTTTGCATGAAAAACTTTAAACATCAGCATTAAAATAGAACTACAAACTACTTAAACATATGTATTTCCCAATTCATAAGATGATGTAAAGGTCTGACTGGAGCTTTTACAAGATTAAGGAGAGTTAAATCAACTTTAGGAGTGGAAAATTTACTTTTATAACACTCTTACTTAGAATGATTACCGGACCAGTTAAAGGCATATTCACCACTTCTGGAAACTGTTTTGTTTCAAAATAGATTTTAGAAAGTTTGTACACTCCTAACTGCTAAGTCAAGGATGTTGAAATTAGAAACCAAACCAGCTACTATTTGAAAGCTATTGTTGAAGTTACAGCTTTTAAAGCTTAGATAAAAATACTTTGTTAGCTAGGACAAGATATATCAGTAGAGTAGGCGTTTCAGTAAATTAAACCCAGAGCATTTGGTACCAAAACAGACTGGACATTAATAGCACAGCCACCTTGTGCAAGAAAGCAATGAAGATTATCCTACCCTTGGTTTTCTGAATATAGCTGTAGAAATTACTTCCTACTGTCTATGCAAAACTTTAAAGCATCCTCTCCTACCCCACAGTTCTTCTTAAGCCTTCACAGAAGATGCTAGATCACCAGTGCAGATAACAGACTGAATGTTACACCTAAGGTAAAACTTGGCTTTTTCCACAAGCATCTCAAACTTGTGTTTTTCAAGAAAAGTTTAGTACCACCAGCTGCATATAGGTGTAGTCAGGAGCTGGCTGGGGGGCTGTAGTGCAATAGCTATCCATGAACAAGTGACTTGCCCTGTTTGTTTCAGAAGTGCCAACCAATAATGTTTCTGTTAACCTGTGAGTATCTAATCAAGTGGCAAACTTGATGAACTCCCTGGCACTGATCACCTGTGACATTTGGTTCTTGAGTAATGTTTACCTATGTTAATTGTCAAAGCAGGATGATTTGGTATAATTTGCCATACTTTACCAAGAACATGCTGGCTCTGTTAGGCTTGGAGAAATGATCAGGTAAGAAGAGCCGCTCCTGTAGCTGCTGGTGGTGGGTATCTTCTTGTGTTGTTACACTGTGAGCTCGACTTGAGTTCCCTCGAGATTTCTGCGTTGAAGAATAACACAGTTATGACTTTTTCTTATTGCAGCAGTATATTTAAAATAATTAGCCTATGAATTAAAGATGATTATCCAAGTCAATCATTCTACACCTAGTTATGGGGAGGAAAAACTTCTAGCATTAATTGCAATTAAAGCATTCAATTCTGGGTGATGCTGTTAGTCAAAATTGCTGTGGCATTTTTTGTGCATCTGTTTCAGGTGCTGTCACTTACAAGATAACAAATAAACTGGAACTCTTGGGTTTGGTAATTGATCAGCAGTGACTACAATTTTAGACTATTCAATAATAAAATTAAATGATTGTGCGTATTACCGTTTGCCTCTGGGAGCCTGCAGTGCTCGCGTGCTCTGCCACACTGGTGGTACTGATAGGTGGCAGGAGGTTATTTCGGCTTAGTGGCAGTGGGGAGGGTGAGGTCAGCTGCTCATGTGCAGTCAGACTGAAATGCGCCAATAAGAACAGAAAAAACATACAGTTTATATGTTTGGCATTGTGCAAACATACAATATTGTCAGTTTGTTTGGCATTATGTAGACAATGTTAAAACCAAGAGCAAGGGTTGCAGAATTTTGCTACGAGATCCTGCTGTTAGGGCTGACTCTTGGAGACTATATTTAAAAGAGGAGTTCTGCAGCAGGTGAAGTTTTCAGCATGTTTAATATTAAGCACACAGGCAAAGTAAGTCTGAGACTGAATACCCCAGCAGAAATCCTGGGAATGGGTGTATATAAAAGCTAGCTGGTGGTTAAAATGCTCCTCTCATGCAGTGCATTTTGAAGGAGTGTGCTGTGCAGCTGGTATTGCAGAATAAAGGTGTGTGTACATAAAGGTGTCTTCATGAGCAGTTGCCAAAGAACAGTAGAATCTTGTCTGCCTGTTCCCAGACATGGCATTATTTTCTGCTCTTTGTTCATGTCCTTGAGGATGAACTACTGCTTACTGATAACGTCAGCCTAGCAATTGAAGATAAACAATGAGCCTAGAAAACAGCAGCGGGCCATATCTTAAGCAGAGAAAGTAAAAAAGCTACATAATGCAAATGCATATTATAGCTCTTTCACTTGATTACAAGTGTCAAATAAAACATCGGGGGGTAAAACAAGGCTTCTACCTTCTCCATATTTTGTTTGAGTATTTGAAGGAACCAGGTGCAAGAAGCTTTTAGAAGCCTTCTAAAGGGAGCTAAACCAATCTAATTGCACAAAATACAAAATTAATTAAGCCTTAGTCACAGGAGGCGTGTAAGTATTCTATTTTCTAGATACAGCCTTTTCACATGAAAGCCTTTTTTACATGAGAGGTGTCTGTATATTATTGTATGTCTGAGAAGCGCTAGAAATGATCAAGAGGCCTTAGCTCTATACGTGTTTTGACTGAAGGAAGGATGTTCTGTAAGAATACATTAGAAAAGCTTCAAACTATAATCACCATTTTAAAGACGGCTTTCCTAGTGCTGTCTACATACATTTAAACATATATGCTAATATAATTAAAGGGGAGATGCTAACAATTGTTAAATTGATTGAAGCCTGAGGAAAGGGAACAGAAGCATAAAATATTGGAAGAATGTAGAAATATCAGTTGCAAAGAGACACGGAACAAATCTCTAAATAGTACATGACAAAAATATCAGGCTGGATGAGTTTATAGGTAAACTGCAAAACTAAAAGGAAATTACATCAAATTTACAAAACGTGGAATACAGTATTTTAAACCCTGCATTGTTTCCTAATACTCTGTAGTCCCTGTAAATGACTAAACTCAATCACGTCATTATGCCAAACAAAACTAAGATATTTTAGACATGACTGGAGATTCACTGAGGTCAGTAAGAGCCCTTTGGTTATCTTCAGTTAGATTGGTAACAGGTTATCTAAGATGGGCACCTTTATAGCCCAGTCTGGGCTAGGGTAGTAACAGGCAGTTGATGACCAAAAACTGTACACTTCCAAGTTCATCTTGAAGATAGGCTATAGAAAAAGAAAGCTGATGTCAAGAAAGAGATAGCGGCATTTGCTTTGCTTGTACTGTACAGGCTGAGAGCTATAGTTCATGTTCAAAACTGCCTATATATGTGCCTTGTAGCATAGTAAACAAACTTTGGCAACTCAGCTTCTTCAGGGGAAACTGCTTTAATGGGCAATTAATTTCTTTAATAAAATAATTCCTGTTCTTTCTATTCAACTGAATGTTCTTTGTATAAGCTGGGTTCTCTAAATATGGTAACTTGCAGTGAGAAACTGGTTTTGAAACGTACAGTCGAGTTCCCCTGAAGGCATCGTCCACAGACCCTGGGGTCCCAGTATGAGAGTGGCTTGTGTCGATGGGATGCAGGGTACGTGGTGGTGGGTTTCGCCTTCTTGTGGAACGTGACAGGGATGATGTACTGAGCTCTAGAGCACGATTTGGCCACACTCTAGTAGAGAGGATGGAGCTGGAGCCTGGCCGTTTGTCATCCAACTCCCTAACAAAAGAATCACAAAACCAAAAAAGATACGATCAATATGACCGATAACTACCCTGTTACTAAAGTACTCATCTACAGGAGTCTCTTTTTTTCCTTTTTACTTAACTATATAAAGTAATTTACAGCTAAATTAGAAAAGGATAGGGGATGGAAAAGAAAAGAGAAGAGAAGCCTATCTTTATTTTTTTTCCTTAACTATGAACTTTTTGATTGAAGATCCCAGTATAAAAGTCACAGAACAGATTAAAAAAAAAACCCCACACACTGTAAACTGTTTTCACACCCATAGTTCAGATCTAACACAAGTTCACTTCTTGGAAGTGAGCAAATCAGTTTCTCTATCCCATTCTGAGCTTCATCTCTTTTCAGGATGTCAGTTAGTGCCAACAGTAATGCCACGGCTGTCCACTAAGTAGTAAACCAGCAGCGAGAAAACAGAAAACCTGTATTAGAAGCATACTGTTTCATAGAGGATAAAAACCATAGACAAACAAGCAGGAAAATAATTGAGAATTGCTTTCTCCAGTGTAGAAAATTATCTCACAACGTTTTGGGTTGAATCCCTCTCACTGTGAGAGTGCTCTACTTCACAACTGATGGTCTATAGTTCTTACAGTGTTTTCTCCATTACAGGCAGATTCCTTTGCTGTAACTGGATCCCATGTATCACCATCAAGCCATTTAGATTACGTTGAGAGCTGCTACTTGACCCTTGAGAGAGATTTACCTGAAAGTTTAAAAAAATAAGTAAATTACTGTTTGGCAGAGACATACACATGTTTACGTATTTTGTTGTTGTAAATAGTTTTGGAGGAAAGAAATTAATTTCTTCCATGACATCCAGATAGATACTCAGTTATATTATCTCCCCTCTAAGACAGGCATCTTAGCATTCCATTTTCCTTGCAAACGGTAGCGCTTAGAAAATGTATCCCACCCCAACTAAGCTTCTCATTTGCACGACAGGATCTTCCACCAATGGCTATAATCAGAAGCTTTACAAAACTAATTTTCAGTGTGTGTTGACATTTTATGTCAACAACAGAACTGCAAACTCCTTTCCTAGAATACAGACTGACCTGGAAAACCATCAAATTCCACCCACCATAACGACAGCAAATGGAAAATACCAGAGCTTTAATCTCTCCAGCATACATACTTGAGGTGTTTTTCTCCTCTTTTTGCTTTTGCGGCCACATCTGGGTTTTGGGCACTACACATACAGTACGGGAAACATGAGGAAGAGGCAGGGGGTAGAAATAAAGGAGAAAGAAATAAAAAGAAATAAGAAGGAAAGAGTTGATTTAAAATGGAGTTAAACAGATAACACTTTGGTGCTCACCACTCTAGGAGCAGATTATATAGTCAAATTCAGTGTCTGAGAAAAAAACCCACTGTTTTACAACTGCCCCGAGATTTGTCCTCTGTTGCCTGATGAGTTAACTATAGATAAGCTAGTGAGAATGGGATCTCACACCTGCAATCCTTAATCTCACAATTTAGTTCAAACATCATTACAATGTAGAACTGTATCGTTAATGAACGGTCGCCACATGGTTGTCCAATACATATGTAAAATTTTAAGTTATAAAGAGAAAAGTAGGAATTAAAACTTGCAACTGAGGAATAAGAGAACTTAAGTGTTAGAAAGGACAGTCAGCATTCATACAAAACCCAAACTAGTTATGCATCCAAACAGTCCCCTGACATCCTCAAATCTGTTTGCTTAGGTAGCGCTGTATTGATTTGTCCCTACACGAACCAGCTGGCTAAAAATACTTACCAGATTCGATGTCACCGAGGGCATTTTAGCTTGCGGCACACGAGGTAACAACACTGGCAGAG
This sequence comes from Anarhynchus alexandrinus, assembly GCA_008711295.1. NCBI lineage: Eukaryota > Metazoa > Chordata > Aves > Charadriiformes > Charadriidae > Anarhynchus > Anarhynchus alexandrinus. The sequence goes on along the minus strand of VUYV01000076.1, from coordinate 968,271 downwards.
GATCAAACTGCAAAGGGCTTTCAGCATCTGCTCTGATTGTTTCTACTGTTATGATATTTTTCTCATCATCTATACAAAGCAACAGAGAATTCCTGTCAATACAGACTATTGGCGTTGCTAGTTGTGGACAGTACTACGAATCCAACTTTTTAAAGGAGAGTCCTTTTAGGTGGTAAGCTCTATTAAATCTTTTGAAAGCATGCCTCGCACTGTTAGCCAAGTAAATAACCCCCGAAGAGATTATTCCCAAATGCATCTTGCTCTCATTGCATCCTTGCAAAATTAGGTAACTGAAATGTGCATCTTGTGCATCTTCAGATTAACTGTGATCCTTACCAGAGGCTGACCCTTCCCAGTGTCTGCAGATTAATTCTTCCATGCAGCCTAGTACTTCACTCCACACATCATCAAACACAAACGTGAGCACAGAATCCTTCATGCAGGAATATGGAGAGATAGGAGGAAACCCCAATTTCCGTCTACCAGAGGACAGTCCCATTTTCCTCTCGTGCAACTCCTCCTCCCTGTAAAAATGTAAGCATTACCTGTAACATAAACACATTTTCTTTGTCTCCTATATTTTTTTTTGCATTTATTTAATATCATTAAAACATCAGCTAGGGCTGCATTTCTGTTCTATTTTCTTTTAAACTGAAATAGGCCAAGGCAGCTGGCCAAATAGCTCGAAGACACTACTTCAGTAGAAGTTTTGTATTTAGCACACAATATTATTTTCTGAGAGCTGATAGTTTAATAAACAGCAATATCAGATAACAGTCTAATAGTGAAAGAATCAATCTTCTGTACATTGGGCACTTGAACTTCTATTTCTTCCAGAATCTACCACTGGCCTAAATGAGAAGTGACTGAGACAATCACCTTATTACTGCACACCTTGTTTTCCCCGTACAGAATGATTATAAATGATACTTCATGAATAATAATTTACAAAGGAGATCAAAGTTCCATTTAAAAATAAATATTAATAGTTACAGGGATATTTGTTCATCACATTGTTAAGCTCCGTATCTAACGTCACTACAGAATTCTGAAGATGAGAGAGTAACGTTACTACTCATGACTGTTTAATGCCACTCTTGGCCTGCTGTTCTAGCAGCGAGGAGGTGTTCAGGGCAAGGGCTTAATTCAGTTTTAGACAATTAGACATAATCAATGAGAGGGGAGAGAAACCACAATTCATAGCAGCAAGTGGTCTTTGCTGCAGACTCTCCCACAATGCAAGAGGTATTCTGAAGTGTAAAAAAAAAAAGAAAAAAACTTTATAGAAGGGAGAAAATAATACTGATGCAAGCACATTTATTATGCTTTCATATGTACTCCCTGAATTAGTACCTAACATCAAAAGCTACAAACGGAAAAAAAAAAAAAAAGAAAAAGCTATAATAAAAGCTATGATACTTCTAGCATTATTTTACAGAGACATGTATTGTTTGGTGCAGCAATGTCTCTCTGTCCTGGTCAATTTGAATCTCATGGTCCATGCAGGTAAGTGGCTTTATTTATTAAAACCAATTAATAGTTAGGAACTGACAGTACCATCCAGAGTCCTTATCCAGGCCATATGTTCATACTGTTGGGTTGAATAAAGTAAAGGGGCAAAAAGAATCCTCTTTATGCCACCCTTAATCCTTTCTTCTTAGAATAAAAATAGTGGTAATTATTTCTTGGCAAGTACCAAATCCACTCCAAGTCCTAAATTACCACTGAAAATCTGCAAAGGTACAATTCTACCCAAAATGCTAGTACAAAACCAAAGCAGCTCACTGCTAGTGCATAACAACCAGCAATGAATTTGACTTAGTATAAAAAAATAAATGGCATTTAAACAAGTTTTATCATCTATGCCAATACATAGCAGGCTCTTCGTTATGATGGAATGAACTATTTAAACCAAGCACAAAAAAGGCTAGTATGAAAAGATACCAAAAAAATCAGAAAAATAATTTAGCAAACTCAATTGTTTTAGGAAATGGATTGGGAGAATTCCCAGTGCCCTAGCAACCTCAGGCCTTTGAAAGTTCTTTAGAGGAAAAATATGAAAAAAATTAATTCATCAAATACTTTATCAATTAACATCAAAACCAAATATATATATTAACAGCAGAAATTCCAGGACACTGTTACTAGTTGCTATCTTAATATCTAATACTTACACATCTCTGCGGTCAAACGCTAAATATTCCTCCATTATGCCTTCAGAGACAATTACTCCATCTTCACCTTCTTCGCTCTCTGGAGAACACGAGGTTGGAGACTTGGAATGGTCAGCCTTTTTGTGAACAGGAGTAACAGAAAGAGGTACCTTCTTGCCAAAAATACTAAATCTGAACAGGTGACAGTTTTCAGAAAGCAGAAATGAAAATAAGTTGTTACTCCACTTCAAATAGCAGCATTTGGTGCATTCTAAAACATTAAATGATAAAAGTAGTACTAATGTAGTGCTTTGTATTTTTGAACTTCTACACAAATTTAATAGATGAATAACAATAAAACCAGCTACAATACATATATATGCTTAAGAAGTCAGCAGCAGCAAAGGTATTTCTATTTACTGACCGGTTTATTGTCGTTAGCAACAAGCACAGCTACGTAGTCTTGCTATTCGGAATGTACTGCTTTTAGTTAAAAAGTGTGGTGTGTGCTTTTAGATAAAAAGAAAGTGTGATGCATCCAAAGCTCAGCCTAACAGAAAGGAGTTAGGCTTCCCATTGTAAGAAGCCTGTCACTGCAGTCCACCGAGAACAAAATTACCTTCCCGCCTTGGTATGGTCTGGGTTAACCGCTGGTACTTACTCATTAGAATCTTTTTCTCGTGGTGAACTTACATCTGAGGACCGTAAACTGCCAGAAGGTGAACTTGAATACCATCCGTACCCTTCATCTGTGGGCATCACTATCTGCTTCCCCACAACCCTGCCATGGCAAAAGCAAAGGATAAATAAATCAGAAAATGTTGAAAGTTAAGATTATCGAAGTGTATAAGAACACACAGCAGCAAATCCTAAACATTTTACAGGGAAGCTATGCAGTTTTCTTGGTGATAGTTTAATGTGGTTTCTCGTGTTTTCCCTAGTACGGATTGCTTCAAGTCAGGTAAATACATTAAGAAAATTTTGCTTGTTTTTTTACGCTCTGCTAATTGTCAGACTTTTGAATTTGACTATTCCAGTACACGTAATGAAGATTGAAAATTTAAGTTTCCAGATAGCCATAAGGACTGCTGAACTAGGGTAGGAGGATTTTTAAATTATTTTAAGCACCTGGCTTTTAGCTGTACCATACACCTCTTCTAAGAGAATTTTGCTATGTTAAAGCAAAGTCAGTTGCAAATAGCAATAATCCTCTGGCAAGGAACCAAACGTTAGATAGCAGAGCATTCATTAATGACAATGGCAGGCAGACTACCAGAGTGATCTTTTTATCTCTATCTACTATATAATTGCATAAAAACACCCTGCTGCTAACATTGTTTTAAAAGCAACTGTTTTCATCCCTGCCCTTTGATAACTCTGTGATGGCCCTAGCATGAATCTATTAATAAAATACCTGAGATGAGGAAAGTTGGCTGTCCACTGGTGGCATTCTTCCCGCAGTCCCTCAACATGCACATTTGCTTTCTGCTCATAGAGAAGCTCATCAATTTGTCTGAACATTTGCTCAACTTGTTGTGTGGCAGCTTTATCAAACTCCTAGAAAGGAAAGTTATTCAATAAATAGCCAATGAATAGCATTCGAAGGGGTTTTTTTTAATTGATTTTTTTTTTATAATTGAAAAAGAAAACTCTTTGTTTGAAGCTTAGTGGGACTGATTTAACCAGTTCCATTTCTTTTGCATAGAAAGACATTAACTTTAAATCATTTCCACCCCGGAGATGATGCAGACTGCTGTTAGGACTGATGGTAGCCGCATAAAAAGCTTACATTGACACAACAGGAAAACTATTAAAACATTTTGAAATATCTGTATTGTGATATTAAGTTAAAGACAATAATTTACATAGAAGAAATAAGAACAGGAAGGACAAAATTCAGCGACATTTTAATGAAATGGAAAATTTGTTGCTTGCAATGTTCACAGACAACAGCAAAACAAAAAGCAATGCAGACTAGCGTGAAACACTGTGGAAGTGAAGGACATTTAGGACATTTGTTGCATGTTTTCATGTAGCTAGAAAATGGGGTCAGTTCTGGGGTAATTTAAATCTAAACAGTTCCATCTTACCTCAGAGAAAGCAATAGAACGCTTTGTTTTGGTAGATGGGGAGTAAAACAAATATTTCTAAATGAAAATAATGCTTTAGGGGCTTACTATATTTTGAGAAACACTCGAGTATGCTGAAGTTTGATAAACTCACACCAAGTGTCTGGAAGTCAGCCACTTGTGTTTGGGATTCCACAACAGCAGCATTTATTATGCTGTAGAGATACACTTACACATTCAATGATTTGCATTTCCAAAGTTTTAGACAGAAGTGCAGAATATTAACTGAATACATGTTTTGATCTGAGAGAAAGGAAAGATGGGGAAGAGAGAAAAAAGATGTTCTTTCTATAACCACTATCGTGATTTATTGACAGATCCAATCCTCATTCTTATCCTGAAATGTATTTGCAATGGTATTTCAAATGTCCTTCTGTGCTACATCTGGCTTGGATGATTACGTTCTACTCACATCATAGCCCCAAGAGAAGACCGAGCTGTCTTCGGTGGAGGCATTGTCGTAACTCTCACTAGCAGACCATGAATTCCCATCATCAGCTGCAGTAACAGAGGGGTAATCCGATTCCTTCCAGACTTCAGACTCCCTGAAATGCACATATTAAGGAAGAAAAAAACCCAAACAACTATAAACAATGATAAGAACAGTGGGTAAGTAAACTTTTCTTTCTGTACAAAAAAGCATAAATACATCAGAAGAGGTCTCACCACTGATAGCATTTTCACAGGGTAAATATTTACTTCACAAGCATTTCAGCAGAAGCCATAGTACACAAGTAATTATAACAACTGTAACTCTTAATAATCTCAATGATATAGGAAGTCTAGAGGTCAAGCAAAACAAACACAGATTTACCAAAAATTATCTTAGTTAAGCTGCAGACTATTTCTAGTCCCAGTTCTGGACCACTCAGGAATTATTTTTATCTTTTCTCCTCTTGTTTCTGCCATAAAATTAGATGACCCAGGCTATTTGGGAGCTGGGAACAGAACACGGCTATGCACTTTTTATTATTTCCAAAAGAGGAAGGACATGTTCTGCAATGCTACAGATGGAAGGTAAAGCTGAAGCCTACAGACTCAAGGTAAAAGTAACTCAAACACCTGATTTTGCCATTCTCTCTGGAAAAAGAATAATTTTACGTTTTGACGGGTACCTTGAGCTCTTGCTGTGGCTTTCAGCTGTGGGAGTGGCTGGGCACACCTCAGCCCGTGGTTCCGGCAGTGGATGATGCCGCAAGGCATGTTTTGGAAGTCCTTGTCTAAAACAAGAAGTGGAACTCATAATTACTCATAAAAATAAACATATACAGAGTTCCCGAGCTTTACAGGGTGGGGTTTTTTTTCTGCTTTTCAAGGAATGCACTGATTTGCATAGCAGAGCTCACTTATTATTATCAGAAGGGTAATTCTTGTTGCCAAAGGTTTAGAATTAAGGTATCAAACCTAACACTAGGCTAAACACGGGGTTAAAGGTCTTTGCTTACAAATCAGCATCTTCCTTTAAACTTAAAATGTGGTGTTGTGAATTGGGCTACAGCTCTCTCAAAGCAGATATAATGTCGTTGTCCCTGTAACAGACTTAGAATCAAACAGAACAAGAGTGGCCACCAAACCAAGCAGTGGCAAGTGAGAAGAAATAGCTTTTGCTAGTTTTTGGGGTTTTTTTTTTCCAAAGTTTAGGTGTCTAGGGAAGAGGGACAAGAAAAATCAGAGTAGCTGGAGTCAGAGGCATCAATGCAGGAACCCAGAGCAGCTACCTACCAAAACTGATGTATTTGTTTAAGCCTCTCCCCCCCGCCCCGCCCCCCCGAAAAAGCATCAGTTACCTCTTGGGTCAAGAAAAAATTGGCAAGAAGAGGGATTGCACCGCGTTCTCTCACGTCGGTATTTGTCGGGGGGCGAGCACCCCCCTGCCCCTGCCCCTGCCTGCCCTCACCCCGGCCGCCCCTCGACACCCCCCCACGGCACCGGGGCCGCCATCTCCGCTCAGTAACTGGGGCCTCGGCTCGGCCCTGCCTAAGCACGGGGCCCGGTCTTCGGAGGGGGAGTGGGGCCGGGGAGCGGGACAAGCCATGGGGCGAGACGGCGGGGACTCACATCTCCAGAGCGCCGGGGGGCACCGGCTTCCGCGCNTGACGGCGCCCCCCCCCGGGGGGAGGCGGAGCGCCGCCGCCCGGCCCGACCCGGCCCGCCGCCATGGAGGGGATCGGGCGGGCGGTAGTGGCGGAGGACGCTGTGCGTTACCGCTTCTTCGCCGCGGCGGCATCGGCGGGAGCGGGCGGCGAGGCGCTGCTGCGCCGTTGCGCTGAGGCGATCGTGGTGCGGTTGGCGCCGCTGTTGTCCGCATACATCTGGCAGCGGCAGCCGTTCCGCCTGCGCTGCGTGCCGGCGCGGGGTGAGCGCGGCCGTGAGGGGAGGGCCCGGCGGGCGGGAAGCGCGGCCGTGTGAGGGAACGCGGGAGGGGGGAGAGGCCGGCGGGGATGCTGAGCCGCCTCTCCTCCTCCTCTTCCTCCTTTCCTGGCCAGGCGAGACCCCGGCGCACATCGGCGGCACCACGGTGTTCGGGGACAACGTGGAGGACGAGTGGTTCATCGTCTACCTCGTCCGGGAGATCACCAGGGAGTTCCCGGGGCTGGCGGCCAGGTAACGGGGCCCCCTGAGGTGGCGGCGGTTGGGGCCGGCGGGGGAAGGGGCAGCAGCGCCGCTCCTGGCAGGGGCTGGCGGGAGGCCGTGTCTTAACGTTAAATAAACAATAATATTGACGCAGACGTGGGGTTAGAAGCGTGTGTTACTGTGCTGGGCGAGACTTCCGCTGGTAAGAAACCGATTTCTCCTTGGCCAGGATCGATGACAACGACGGGGAGTTCCTCTTGATAGAAGCAGCCGATTTTCTCCCAAAGTGGCTGAATCCTGAAAACAGTGACAACAGGGTGAGTAAAGCTTCTGTGCCAGTGGGCGAGTGGCTCACAGCGGCCTTGTGCTTACCAGCTGGGGTTTTCCCTTGCGTCTGTATCTCGCCAAGGGGTCTGGCTGCCACTGAAAATCCCTTACTGCTGAAGAAACTTCTGGTCAGGGCTCAAGACTTGTTTTAATTAGCAGCATGTTTGATTTTCAGCATGGTCTGTTTTCATTCTGGCTTTAATGAGCTGCTTTATGTTTGCTGTGGGTGTTGAATGAGAGACTTAACCGCTGGAAACCTCTGATACTCAGTGTTGCTCCGTGTGCACTTCCAGAATGCTATGTAGAGCGAGGGTGTCCTGAGAAAATGCTGTAGGGGTATCTGGAAATTGTTGCAGGTATCGAGTGGTTCTAGAATTGGTTTGTTGATGGAAGGAAGGAGGAGAAAGTTCTTAGACTAATATGTTCTTATACTAACGGCAAAGCATTCATATGGAGACTACGGACCTGCCTGCTGGGCTCTGAGTCTATGCTCTTCAGCTAGATCTGACTCTTGCACATAAATCATTCTTTGAGAGTTGTTCCATAATACAAAGCTGACTGAAATTTTAAAACTTGCTACTCGTGGTGGCAGATGTGAAGGCACTGAAGCTGTCCTGCTATCGATTGATCTATAAAATCAGTAAGTTTGGCCAGCTTTCCATTTTCTAGGTTACTGGGGTGCAAGGAAAGGTTGGATAATGTGGGAACTATGGAATGTATATGGCAGTGTAGTACAAACATATCATATTGCTCTCCTCAGGAGCAGTCTTGGATCCACCTGAGCTTTCTGGCTCTGCTGTAGCCACTTGGATTTTTTCCTACCGTATTCTCGAGTGCTCAGGCATGAGGGTTTGCTGCCCTCAGAGTGGGGAATCCTCAATACTGGAGCCTTGCTGACTCTACAAGGAGACAGATTTGGTCTGGTATAGGTGAATTAATAAGAGGACTGCTTCACCTGGAGTCTGCAGCCAGATCATCTCGCTGTGGATGACTGCTAGTAGTTGTGTGTCTTGGCAATGGATTTAAAGGGAAAAAACATACTCTTTCATTAGCAAAGATTTGTTTAATTTTCTTTTTTCCTACCATAAGACTTTAAAGGGGTGGAACACAACACAAAAATTAATTGTAAACCTAGATCTGGACTATTGGGGCTATATTTTCCTTCCATTTGAGGGATGGGTGGACTGAGGAAATTGATAATATTATGTTCAGTTGTTTTCTTAGGATCAGGAACCAACAGAGGTCATGTGTAGCACCTGGAATAATATTTTTTGGTCCCTGTCCTATTCTTCAGCAGTTGGGTTATGCTGTCTGATTCTCCTGAAGCAAATCTGTAGTTGAGGAGAAACTTCTGGTATTACTGTTATTAAGGAAACAAGATATATTTGACCAAACTTGTTGCAGTTAAAATAGGGGTTTTTATTTACTGGTTGCATCATGGTCTCTGACGTCTGTATTTACCTCATCTCCCATTTAAAAAAATGTTATGCTGTTTCCTGTATTATTTCTCTATTTGTACTTCAGTATTCTCTTTGTTTAAACAAATGCATTCATATATGAAATTAAATTCTCCATTGCTTAGTGTGTGCCTGTTCTTATCCTGTCTGATGAGAATGTTACTATCTGCCAGGTGTTCTTTTACAAAGGAGAACTGCACATCATTCCGCTGTCAGAGACTGACGAGCAGGAACGCGACCTATCTGCTGCCAGTCCAACAATCTCGCAGGCTTTAACGCTGTTATCCAGCTGTTCGGAGGAGTTCCTGGCTGCAGAACCCATTAGAACAGCAGTGTATAAACGTATCAGTGGGTATGTGGCTGTTTTATTTTGGTCTTCTGCAAGAGTAAGTTTTGATTCTGGGCTGTCTGGTGTACTTTCTTGTACTCAATCATTTTCCCGTTAGATGTGATAAAGTTGCTTCCTTTTCAGAAACCACCAGCTAGAGGCTTTTCTGTGGCATTCTTCTAAAGAGGGGGACCAATATCCAGTGTTATCTGGGGGCTCTCAAAGTGGTTCACTGCTATGATGCCACACCTGACGATGACAAGAGTTATTCTTCCTTCACATTCTTCTTGTACTGAAAAATCTGAAAGTTCTGTGAACCTTTAGGAGCTGTTTGCAGGGGGGGTGGAAAGAGGATTTCAAAGTAAAATGTAGAACCAGCATGCTTTTGAGAGCATCAGCTTGTCACCGGTGTGTTCTGCGCTGTACATCATTTTTTGGATTTGGCAGTGCAAGCCAGGTGACTTCTACGCTCGGTGCAGTGAAGGGTACTGTATAGCTGGACATGTTAGTGAAGTTCACAGTGATTCATTTTACCAATGTGGGGATTAAATTTTTATTAGCTACATATATTTATGTATACATATATAAAGAGACATTCCAGGTTAGCTGAGTTTTAATTTTAGTTTAGAATAATGTTCTGGCACTTGGCCCATAATGTAGATTAATATTGACATGAAAATGGGAATAATAATTAAAAAGAAGTGATTTGTGGCCCATAATGTAGATTAATATTGATGTAAAAATGGGAATAATAATTAAAAAGAAGTGATTTGCGCTTGCAAGACACTTAGTACACTATGTTGCTGTTGCATGATACAGGTATCCCGAGAAAATTCAGGCCTCGTTTCACCGAGCCCACTGCTACCTTCCGGCAGGCATTGTGGCAGTGCTGAGGCAGCGCCCTTCGTTGGTGGCGGCAGCGGTCCAGGCCTTTTACCTGCGAGATCCTGTAGATTTACGAGCATGTCGCTCTTTTCAAACTTTCCCTCCAGACCAGCGTGTGATGACTGTAGTAAGTGATCCTTTTGATGCAACTTGTGATTTAATTAGGTTCTGTAACTGACGGAGGTTCTATGGTCAAGTGCTTATAAATATATGTGGATTTAATTTTTAAAATAGCGTGTTTTCTGATTTATTTTTCTCTTGTGATGCTAGACATGAATTTCCAGTTCATTACGTTAATAGCTTTTCTGCCTTCAGATTGATGTGGTTAGACTTTCAAATGGGTAATGATGCGATAAGTGTTTCTGAAATCAGAGGTTACTGCTAATAGTTCCTCTGCTGAAATGCTTGCTAAATAAATTGATCTAGTTCTGTGATCAGAGCAGTTTGATCTGCTCTGATCTGCCAGCCAAAATAAGGAGTTGCTCCTAACTACCTCTAGCTGTTCATTCCCAGGCTTTTTGCCTTCTCAGCTCTGCTTACACAGCTCTGTGAAAGCTGTTTTATGGAGTGTTTCATGAGCGTTGTCCAAGCAGTGTTGTATCTGATACCTTTGCGTTACAGAGTTGTACCCCTAAACTCCTGAAAATAAGCTTTGGAGCCAAATTTTAGACTTCTAGACTGTTTTTGAAGCCTCAGCTTTAATTTCATTAATTGAAAAGAGCCTTACATTTTTCAAAATATACCTTGTTGGCATGAATACTAAGGATTTTTTTAATGTATGTAGACTGAATGAAGTACCTGTTTATTTACAGATGTCAACTTGGAATATACTTTGTAAGATCTGAAAAGCAATATACCTTAGGCAAATGTATCTAAGGTGGAATTTGAATACAATCTCGGGTATTGTCTGTAATATGGGTGCTTTAAAACAAAATTCAGATGAGACTGGTGGAAAGTTGGTGCCCATACACAACACCATCACACTGCAGTGGTGTGTTTCTTTTCCTCTGTCTTTTTCAGGTTACTTTCACAAAGTGTTTATATGCGCAACTGGTGCAGCAAAAGTTTGTGCCGGACAGACGCAGTGGATACACGCTGCCCCTCCCATCTCACCCTCAGTATAAAGCCTATGAACTGGGCATGAAACTGGTAATTATTTTTTATACATTTTGTACTTAGGCTGTTTAGTTTCTTAGTTTATAGATGTCCGAGAAATCACGCTTTGCTTGTAAGTTGTCTGCTTGTACAGAAAAATTTGAGCAAATTCACGGTTGCCATTTTTCTGGAAGTACAGTATCATGGGAGTTTTCTTTTACAGAATAGAGCGTTCTTGTACTTCCACCCCTAGAAACTACCCCAGCCAGGATTTATGCATTTGTGTTACCATAGCTGAATTGGTATCAAACCCAGTTAATTTTCCTTTAAGCAATATGGAAAATAGTTTCCATCTCAGGATAGATGAGATCTATTTTAGCCTTTGTCTGAAGTAGCACATCCTATGATGTTCTGAGTTGCTGTTTGTGGCCTTTGTGCATGGAGATGTTTCTGTGGACTAAGTTTGCACTTCGGTTCAGAGCTCTGTGTAAGTGTGCATCAAAACTACAGTTGCTGTGCCTCAGGCACTAGAGCGCATGACCCTGTCCTGCACATCCAATTTGGCACCAGGCATGCAGAGCTTGTTATGAGGCATCTTTGCTGCACAGAGCAATCCAGAACTTAAAATTGCCTACACGTCGCAGTTACTTTGGTTGTAGGCAGCATCTGAGATGTGGGCGGGGAGGATTTGGGTGTTTGAAGGGCAGAAAGGGCGCTGGGCCCAGTGTGCCCTGGGACCTTGCTGCAAATAGAAATGCAGAATCTGAGTTTTCTCTTCTGAAATTTCCTCTCTGGAAACTCATGCCTCAGTACAGCCAGTTTGCATCCACAAAATGTGTAGGCCAGGCAAGTTTGCAGTTCAGCATAGATTCTAAATACAGGTAAGGTCTTTGTGCTTGTGTGAGGAGTAGCTTGTGCACTATAGATCTGTCTTCTAGGTTGCTTTGCAGTGACTTGCTCGTGTGGACAAACTTTGCAAAGTCAAAATGATCCATTATTGCTGTAGAAAGACAGATTCCAACTTCCGAAAAAAGATACTGCTACTTGACATATAATTGGGTTTGGCACCTACTTCTCAAATGGCAACATCAGGAGCTCGATGATAGTTTGCAGTTGTTTAAAGGTGCGCTTGAGAACCTTCTGTTGTATCTCTTATACAGGCTCATGGCTTTGAAATTTTGTGCTCCAAGTGCAGCAAAGTATCTCCTGATTCCAAGAGAAATGTGCTAAGTGGTCCCCTGTGGGAGAGATTCCTCAACAGCCTGAAGGAAAAAAATTATTTCAAGGTGAAGTAGTGTGTGCGTCTTTTAAACGTTCCAGGAAAAACATGTTTTAGCTCTTGAATTTGTGTAAATACTTACAGCAGGGCAAGAAATCTAATGCTTCTGTCTATAGAAAAATGAACGAATGTCTTTAAAGGAGGTATGTGCAGTTTGTTCTCCTTTGAAATTAATTAATTTCTTTTGGAAATTAAAAGGGAAAAAGCAGGATTTGGGCATAAATTCATTCATCTAAAGAAAGGGGAAACACACTTGAATAAAGGAACACACAATATGGTTGTGTGTCAGTATAGCTGTTTTACATTTTATTTACATGCCTCTAGAATTAAATATCCTTAAAGATCTATACTTAACACTCATGGACCCATTTGGGCCTGTGGAAGCGTATGTTTTGTTGTGGGTTTTGCTTTTTGGTTGTGTGTTTTGGTTTTTTTTGTTAAGGATGCCTTTGCTTATTTGAGGTTTATAAATTGGGCATAAATTGACTACTTATTTGAAGGTTATAAAATTGGACAACTCTATTGAAGTGCTTAGGTTAATATAGGAAAAGGGGAATATTCTTACAGTACTGCAATGCCACTTCTGTGGATAATTCCCAAACACCAAGAGGTTTATTCACAATTCCTGTACAATCATAACCTGGACATGGTAAAACCAACCTGTTGTGGGAATCATAGTATTGTCTTTGATTGCTTTTAGTGTACACCATATGATACTGCAGCATAGGTCTTTAATTCATACCTGGTTGTGAAAGCACCTTATGCCCATTCCCTATATTTTCTTCCAAATATAGACTGCAAGTCAGTATTACTTGTTTTGATTTTCTCAGCACTAAATTTCTGTGTAACACATAGTCATTGTTATGAAGCCTGACTGAGAAAAGGAAGCGGAGGGAGAATTGTTTAGTTTCATATTTGTGACTTGCATTGAATAGGGAGAAATGGAAGGATCTGCTAAGTACTTGGAACTGTTGCATATGGCAGAAGATTACTTCCAGCAATCTGTTACCAAGCCAGAAAGGTAAGAGCTATTTGAAATTCAGGAGTAATAATACACAGTACCTACAAGTACTTTAACTAAGCTTTTTTAACACTTGTTACAAAATTGTCAAGCCTTTTCTCTGTTGTACACCTAACATAGGCACTGTGGCTAGGACATATGGGTATTAATTTCTCTGGAATACTCTCCACTAGTAGAAGTTATTGCTTGAGTAACTATTTATCTTGGATTTGTAAAATGCTAAGCTATTCCAAGTGGGTTAAGAGGTGACTGAAAAGCATAATTTCATTGGTTGGCTATAGAAATTGTTTAAAAGTTTCATTGAAAACCAATCCCAGTGAATAATAAATATGGAGTAATCTGTCTCCTTTACTCATGACAGGCAGCTGGCTGTAGATTTCTCCAAAAGATCAAATCCAAAAAATAAATCATTACAAAAATATTTGAGGGTTAGCCAGTTCGTAATATCTTCACTTTTAGTTGCTTGAAGTTCCAGTCTGTGCTGTTTGGGATCTGGCAATCCTAATGTTTACCAAGGCAAAATAAATATCAAGAACAAAGGAAATATGAGAAACGGGCTTTGGAGCCATCAACAAGGAACCCCAGTAATTGACTGTGTCTTGGTTTGGCTTATACTATCTGTGTACTATTCTGGTACTTCCCCAAAATACACTTATCTTTTTTTATGTATTTGCACAGAAGGAATAATGAGGAATTTGAGTGAAAACCTGCATGTAGAGTGTGAGATGCCACTGGCATTGTAATGCTGGTAAAAATCCCTTTCAGTAAATTGACGTTTTTTCTTCTAGCTCTGTTGAAGTGAGCCCAGGTGATGAAATCTTGACATTGCTACAGACAACAACCATTGATGTAAAGGAATTTGAGAGAGAAGCAGCTTGTCTTCCTCCAGAAGATGGTGAGCAGGATGGAGGGGTGGCTTCATCCTGTCACAAATGATTATTTGTGGGGGGAGAGGGTGAATGTTCACAGTACTGTACCAGTCTCTGTATATACTTAGTTTGTCTCCTATCCTGTGACTGCTAGAGGTGTTATTCACGGGCCGTCATTTAAGAGTGAGGCAACCAGTTCATTTGTATAAGCTACAAAGCTTGGGGCTGTGAATTGGCAAGATATGCTATCCGGTTTCTGGGTTGATACACTAGATCAGTAACACCGTGCACACTAACACCAGATCAAGTACTTTGTGTCAACTGTCTGCCAGAGAGAAAGTATGTAAACTTTTTATAATAATAAACCAATTCCAATACTGACAATACAAAGTTAATTACTATCTGGTCTGCTCTGATGCCCAATATAAGATGAGCGTAAACTTTATATAATATTTTTTTTTCACTCATTTGTCAGAACTGTAGTTGTTGCCAGTGTGCAGTACAGGTCACGTGTATTTCTGGATGATGCAGTAGCACACAGATGCAACATTTCAGTGTTAATGATCATAGTCGAAGGTTGGATTGGTTCTTCCTTTATAGTGTAAGCCTTTTCATCCTTTGTTTAGTGGCAAAAGCATTATCTGTGACTAGAACAATATCTGCTAGTTTGAAGCTGCATATAAAGCAGTTTTAAAGTAGTAAACCAAAATCTGAGCTCTCTTCTTCTCAGCCTCTTACTGCCTTATATTCTGTGTTATCCAGTATCAGCATGAAAACTTAATAGTGCAAAAATAAGCTACAAAATGCTAGCAGTGCTCTCAGCTGTCTGGATGGGGCCTTGTGGGTTAACAGACTTGTGCAGAATAACAAATATGTCCTATATTCTTTCAGATGACAGTTGGCTGGAGATTACACCAGATGATCTAGACCAGATGCTGAAGGAGGCAAGAAATGAGTCCTCTCCTTCCTCAAATGAGGAAGAGCAGAAATATGACTTGGAAGCAGTTGCTGAAAGCATGAAGGCTTTTGTGTCCAAAGTCTCAACGCATGAAGGAGCAGAAATGCCATGGTAATAGTATTTTTAAGTTTGAGGTCTGGTGCGGAACGTGTTTTCCTTCTGCTGCAGCCCTTTGGTTGATTCTGTAAAGCAGAGAATCAAAGTTGGAAAGTGTTCTACTTAGCAAAGGCCTGAAAAAAAACTATGTTAGTAGGGAATATGTAGTTGCTTTTAAACCAACTTGGTGACCACTCTGACACCGTTGCAGGTAAAAATGCTGGAAGTTGTGCTATTTTCCAGCACCCTTACTTAGTCTGGTTTTGTGGTTTTTAAAAATATTTTTTAACCCTTTTCAGTTGAAGACACTGTCATTAAAATGTACATCTCAAGTTCATTTGTGCTGAAATTTTTCTACCATGAAGGACTAACTGTTCAGACTGCTATGATGCTTCTGATGAAGCTGTGCAGAAATAAAAACGAAACTTGGGGGAATCTGTCTCTGTGAACTAAGACTGTACAGCTGTATTTAGATTTCCTGTAGATTAATTTTTCTAATATGCTGGGCCTGGTTTTGCACTACTGCAGCACATACTATACACCTAGAAGCAGGAATAGAGAATTACTGTGGATCCCTCTCATTGGTTCCAATAGTGGAAGAAAAATGCTAACTGAAGATCATTAACTATTTAGACAACAGCCAAATGCCACTAGATTAATTGTTGGAGTTAAGAAAGTGTGTGCAAATAGTGTGTGGACAGGCCTTTAATTTTAAAAACCAAGGAGTTAGATAGTGGCATATTGTCCAGGTTCTTTTTCATAGCTTTAATATTGAGAAAATAATGCTGTGTAAGCTGTATCAAGTGTAGAAAGGTCTACTTAATTTATTCTTTTAACTGTTTAGTCCATTTTAATTAGTGTTAGTGTCAATGTCCATGTTATAATGTAGGTTTTTTCAGTTATTTAAAAAACAAAAAAACAAATGACAATAGAAAAGACAAACCACTGAACCTTGCGAGAGACCAGAAGGAAACCTTGAGTGGTTTTTTTAGGTAGGAGATCTCAGAGATCTCAGGTTTTAAAATTTGTGTCTAAGGTATAACACCACCATTTCATTCCAGAAGGATTCAGGCATGCTTATTTTGGTTCCCTTCAGTACCATTTTTGTTTGACCGTGACAAACAATTAAAGGTGTTGGTTTTCTTTTCTCCTTCATGCCAGGAGTTCTTCCACTTGCTGTCTCATTTCTAATTCATACAGGTCTTAGGCTTTTAAGCACTTCCAGGATCATCAGTTCAAAATGTCCCAACTTTCATCTAGGCTTGAAAGAAGTCACTATGCCATATGGTTGATGCCTGTGTCAGGCTTATGCAAGAATAAAAGCTTTATTTATTTAAAAATATTTTTTATATTTCAGGTCATCTGATGAATCCCATGTTACCTTTGATGTAGATTCTTTTACAAAAGCGTTGGACAGAATTTTAGGTGAGATTGCTTTTTTGTTTCTTTTGTCAGAATATCCCATGGTTATTTGGCTTCCCTGTGTTTTCTGATCACCCATGGGCACTGTGCCGATTTGTTTGCGCTATCTGTACTGACACAAAACAATACATAGGGGCAGACTCAGAAGAGCTGGATTCTGATGATCTGGATGAAGAGGAGGAGTGTGACTTCTCAGATGAGGATGATGAAGACTTTGATGCTGAAAATCAAAGGCAAGACCAGAAGGTATCACCTAATGACCTTATAGGCAGTCTCAAGTCATACATGAAGGAGATGGACCGTGAACTGGCACATACCAACGTTGGTAAAAGTTTCACCACCCAAAAGAAAGGGGTAAGTCTGCCCTGAGTTCAAGTTTGTAGCATAATAGTTTTGAGAGCTTTAGTAGGAAAGAGGAGATACACCAAAATTGGTCATTCTGAGTAACGTGATCAAAAACTTCCGTCTTCTCATCACGTGCTGTCTAATTATTACAAAAAAATATTAATCCCATGTGCAAGCAAAATGTGCTGCACTTGCACCACAATATGTCTTTTGGGGGGGGGGGGAGAACAGACACCAAACCAACTTAGCTAAGCTTTAATTTGCACATCATGTCCAAGACTTAGTTTCATTTCCCTGTTTGAGTAGTAAGGCAAGCAGCTTCAGCTTGACTTCTTGAGTTCCTGTAGTAGATTACTCGCATGGGAAGCTGAGCCAGGACCCAATAACCCTCTCTGTCCTTCTCTTGGAACCTAATCTGTATAATGGAAAGTGATGATTTTTAACTGGCACGAGCATTTGGTGACTAAATTCCTGTCTGTCAAGACAGTGTGGAACGTACTGAACTTTGTTGGCTGCAGAACAGTTTCCTTGTTTCTTTTCTCTTGTGGTTTGTCTTTTTCTTTATTTTTTTTTAAACCCGCTTATACAATTTGATAAAACTTTTTCTTTATACTTACTATAGGCAAGTTCTGTTAATGCAACTACGTCTCAAAATGCTGGCCCTGACTCTGGAGCTGAAGATACTGAGTTGACACCAGTTGACGTGGATATGAACCTAGTTGCTAACCTGCTTGAATCCTATAGTGCTCAGTCTGGACTGGCAGGACCCACCTCTAACATTTTACAGAGCATGGGAGTGCATTTACCTGAAAACGCAGATCATATTGGCTCTAATAAGGGAGCGAGAGAATAAAAGACTGTCTTAAATCAGAAGATATGACTGATGGAGGAAATGAAGCACAGAAATACTAGCGGTATTTGGAAGAACAGACAAAAGGTTTGAATTTAAAGCAGTTTATGCATTAGTTATGTGTGACTTTAAAGATGCAAAGTGAATTTACCTGCAAAAGCCATCTGTTTGGGTACTGTCTTGGACTGAAATCAGATTTTTCCAGTGCTAACATGTTTTCAGAAAATTGAAAAGTGATGTTGTGACTTGAATGAAACTTTTATAATAAAACCTGTCTTCAGTTTTTCAAATCAATGATCCAATTTGTTGTATTTCTAAACTGACATTTTACCCATTACTAGGTGGTTTCAATATCTGGAAAGCAGTTCATGTTCTGAAAATGCTGCTGCCTTCAGGGGGAGATGGAGGAATACCATATTACGGGAACAGTGTTCTCTTGTGGATTTAGGAATGCTGGTTAAATGTTCAGCAGACGCTTAATCGCTTTTCCACAAGAACAATGCTTCATTGTAAGAACTTACGATAATTACTGTAAGAATCTGTTCTTTATTAACCAGGAGGATTTGAAGAATAATTGGATTGAATATGTAAATATTGGCTATAGTATTTTCTGAATTTATTTAAATAAAACCAGAAATACAACTTGATTAACGGAGATATTTTTTTTTCTTTGAAGGTATGCATAACTTCCTCAGTGCAGTATCGGAAGTTCTTGGAGTTAAAGCATTTTCATAATTGGGCATTTTTTGAATTCCATTATTGCTGAATGTTGGTATCATGCCAGCAGTAGCTGTATATGAGCCCAGTCTGAACAGTTTAGCTTTGTTTTACGGTGAAAATGTAGCTAGAAGGCGTTCGGCATGTTGCTTTCACATGGAATGAAAAACCTGTTTTAGATATGAAGACTTAGTTTTAACAAGATAAATTTGAAATAAAATATGTAGACATTCTTAATATACAGACAGAAAAACACAGTCCTGCCAGATCTGAATCGGTTTCTACGAGTCTTTTGTTCATTGTTTTCGTCCACACAACAATTAATCAAGTGTCTTAACTGATAGAAGAGAAGCTCATTGGTTGAGTTTTTTGTTTTTTGTGTTTGGGTTTTTTTAAAACATATTCAGAAAAATAATATTCAATGATAAAAAAGCCTGATCCTGAAGATATACCTCATTATGTTTAAAGGACTGAATAATAATAATAATTTTTATTATTATTATTGATGTTATTATTAGTCTTAAGGTTTGGAGTCCATTTAGTTGAAGTCTTTGTTTTAATTTTTTTTGCATGTTAAGTGTTGGCATTATTTGAAGTGACAAAGCAGAATGTAGCAAAAGTTGTTTCCGTGTAGGACTTGGACACTTCTTGGGTGATGAGTTTTGGCATCTGACTGCCCGTGCCAGCTGCATTTGACCAATGCACAGAAAATTCTTTGAAAGTCATACATTGGCTTAGTTTCACTGAAATTGATGAGACCTTGGCAATGTACAACCAATGCTTGCTTGCTGACTTCCCTGCTGATCTATGCTCACGGTGGGCTTTTTTTCCAAGTTTTTGTTTGTTTTTGCAAATGAAAAATATCTTGTAAAATGTTCCAGTACAATATCATAAATACTGGAGGTTCTGTACGTGAATGCATGGAATGAATGTGGATGAAGGGTATGATGGCTATGCTACCTCCACGTTTGTCCTCTACTGATGTTGTATAAGTTACTTTGTCAACAGTTTAGGGAGAGTAATAGCAAGTTGGATGGGGATCAGAGATGGACAACAAGAATGAGGAAGTATAAAGATGTTGCTGAAGTTCAAGGAGTTTGGATTGCAGAGAGGTGAGGTGGAATGGGATCGGGTTAGACAAATCTACACTGGAAAAATTGGGGGTAACAGGAGTTCTTGAATCTGGCAGACAAGGATAACCAGCAGTTAGTGGTAGAAAACGGATATACTTGAAAGTGTTAACGTTTTAACAGAGAAGGTAATTAACACTGAAGGTACATAAAATTCTCCACTGATGAGTAGTTAGATCAAGTTTAGATAGTTTAAAAATAGTTTAAAAAATAGTTTAAAAAATAGCTCAATTTCAAGAACATGATCACATGTAAACTCTCTTGTGGCCTGTACTATACAAAAGGTCAAAATGGATCAAAGAACTCCTCTAATGTAGAAAACTTCCAAGCTAATGTTCAGAACAAAGCTGCTCTTTTGGAAGCACTTCAGCTGATCTTGCTTCTTGTATAATCTTACTTTTCCATCAACGGGACTGTTATTTGTGTGGGGCTGTGCTTATTCCAACTATTTACATTTGTGTTTAGCAGCGGAGACCTTCAAGACTCCTGCATTGCTCACAAGAGAATTTGCCATCGAAGAATAAGCATTTCCATGCTGCCTCTTCCACTGCTTTGAAGTAACATATGAGGCATTTCTGCTTTTAATTTTGAAAGAGAGTATTTTTAGCAAAGGAAGCCTGATGGAATTAATTAGGGAAGACAAGTGCAATGTGGTTCCCTTTCAACAGATTGCTATCAAAGTTTCCATTATACCCTAAATTAGTTTAACTAGAACTGCATTCCAACACAATTTATTCACTTTGCTCACTTGAGCATCTGCTTTTTGTGCAGCCTCGTTCATCCTAGAACTTCTGACCCTTCCCAGAAATGTAGTTTTCTTGTTTGTGGCTTGACCCCTGGAGCCCAAGTTCTGAATGGCGCAGTTGTTAACAGGTGTTTCAAGCAAGAAAACAAACAGTGGATCTTTCATCTTCCATATATGAGATCGAAACTAATCCCAGGGGACAGCAGAGACCTTTAACTTGTTAAAACTCTTCCAAACACCTGGGCAGCTTGGCTGTTGCCACTCTTTCCACCGAGCAGCTTTATGGAATAGTGAGAAGCCTAAGAAAGAGGATCTTTATTTGCTCTGTGTTAATGGAGGGTTAATGGAGTAGTTCTCCTTGGAAGTCAGCAGCCCACAGGCCAGCAATGTCTTCAGCATGAGTCTTAACTCTTGTCTGGTCAGCCGGGAGGAGGTGTGGGTCAGGACTGGTATTTAACTACAGCTTGCTGTGTTTGAGTGCAGTTTGATGTCAGTGATACTACTTGCTATTTGAAGTCCCTGTGCTTGCATTGATCTTCTGCAAATAAACGGTTTCCAACGTCCTTGCCGTGTAAGTGGATGTCAGCTGCCTGTGTTGCCATGAAAGATCACCTCCCTGCCCAACACTTGCCTCCTGCCTTTCCTTTCTAACACTGCAGTATAGGAGTAACAGTTACCTCCAGGGCATGTGCTAGTTGCAGCGGTGGAAAAGCATATTTTTATGAATGTTTGCGCAGCTCCTGCTGTAGCTACTTATCTAACTCATATGAGAAACTGGATTTTGTTTTTAATAGCGGGAGTCTGGGCAGGCCCTTTGTACCACCTCGGGATCCCTTGGGATGCTGCAAAAGCTGCAGCAACAGCTGCCCGCCCTCTTGTCGTTTACGTCTTTGGAATAGAACACAGGAGCATCTGTTCTGGCAGGTCTAAGATGGAAATTTATTTCTTTTTCCAACTTTGTTTATTCCCTTAGGAAAATATCACCATGGAGGACAGTTGGGATTTTCAGCTTAAACAGCAGCTATTGAAAAAAGTGAATTGCTCAATAACATAAAAAGTTAGTGGTGTGAAGCCTAAAACATCACTTTAGTTGATGTGCATCAAGTGTGTTCTTTGGCCACCAGCTCAGGAACCTGATTACCACCTCATGAGGATGGAGAAGGTCTCCTATTACAGATTCCAGGTGCCAATAGTGGATAATTAATTCAATAGCAAAACTGTGCTTTCGGGGCAAATAACTGAGATTGCTGTTGTGGTCATGATTCAGTTTATCTTGTGTTTGAATTCTTACAGTAACAGCTTGTCCCATTGAGATAGGACAGAAACAACAGGCAGATGTAGGAATACATAGTGCTGGCTATGCTTCCAGGCAAGAAACGGTCTTGGGGAGTGCGGTGTCATGGAAAAGGGCGTCATGAACAACTTACAGGTTTCTGGTGTGAAACTGTAGCTAAGAAGTGACATAATTAACGGAGGCAGAAGAATATCACATTGTGTGTTACTCCTGTGTAAAGTGTGGATTGCTGTTTGGAATAGAGCCTGTACTTGTGGGTCAGCACTCCCGGATGGATATTCACAATTTTGCAAGCATGGAAGGATGGGAAGTGAAGAGCAAAGCTAATGTGAAGGTAAAGCTCAGGTTATTCAGAAAAAAATACGTAGGTGACTTGACCACTGTTGAAGGTAGGAGGCAGAAAATGAGATATTTCCAGTAAAGACTTTATAATTTGATGGGAAAAAGGAGTAATGATATCCAATGACAGCAGTGATGTTAATTTAAATCAGTTCAGACCAGATATTTTTTTTTTCAATTGGTGAGGGTTATTAACCTTACCTGCAGTTATAAGGCCATACAGTTACAGTGTTGGAATATAATCTAGTTTAATCCGGGCATTCTTCACACTGCATACTGACAGCAGCCGTATTTAACTATCGTATTTCCTCAGATCTTTACTGTGTACCCCTTGTGACTGTAGACATATTTTCTTTCACTTATAAAAACTTCCCAGGTTTTTGTTGTTCAGATGAATCCCAGTTACTGAATTTTGTGCAGTATCTATTTGCTTTTGCTCTGCTCCTGTTCAACAAATCAGTCACCAGTGTTTCATAGGTAACTGCTCTTACAGTTACATAGGTAACTGTATAGCTGCTCTTGTCCTAGTCCAACACACACTTATTTAGCACCCCGACTGTAGTGTCCACCTTACCATTTATGAATTTTCAGCTTCTCATTCCTTAAGAGATCTTGTTGAGATTCTTAGACTCTTATTAATAAAAGTGATGTGTGAATTTGCTTCTGTCCCTATCCCAAACCTCATCTTCCTTCTTTTTCTGCTTCTACTAATATACTAGGGTCCCTTTGTGATATTTCCACTAACAGAAATAAGGCCGCCTTTGCATTTCCTGCCATTACAACGACCGTACTGTGTATCACTCTTTTTTTCCCCCCAATCACTTCAAATCTTATTGAAAAATCTTTTCCTTGCCTTGCCTCCTAACTTTTGCTATTTCTCTCTGTAGCTGTGTTTTCTTTAGATATGAAGTTTTGTGGAGAATGCGATATAAAAAGATGCTACGTACAGTTGAGCACAGGGACCAGTGGAGAAGGACGTCGTATCAGCGTTTTCTGTTCCTGTGCCAATACTGGGAGCCAGGGAGCCCTTGTGTTTCCGCTCCTGTGATCTTTCTCATGTTTGTGACAGCTGATGCCAGCTTCACTTTCTCCATGTAATGTTGATTCTGGACATCACTGAGTGAGTGCAGCTGATTGTCTACAAAATACCTCTGGTGAATCTTAAAGAAAATGCAAGTCACACCATTTCCAGACTGGCAACTTGGCATTATTTTTTTTAACAGAAGTAGGTTTGGTGCTCAGTCGTTCCCAGGTGTATGCATTGTTGCATGAATGACGTCTGGCAGTATTTTTTTTTCCCCTTACACAGCTGCTTGCCATCTGTTGCTAAGTTGAAAAGTGAACAAGTTTTAAATGGGAGCTGATGGCTGGGGCTGCTGAATTCGTTTCAGCAGCGCTTCAGACTGAAGCAAGGGAATTGTTATTTTTGTAATTACAAGTTGTTCTGACAACCTGTCCCTTGCAGCTGCCAGAGTTGAACTGCTCATGGTTACTTGAAAAATGATTACCTGAAAAATGACTTTAACATGGTCATGTTGTCAGGGCGTTCCATTAAGTGCTCATGTCCTCTCAGGCTAAACATCACACTCAGCATGCGTCCACTGTGTCTCAGAGCATGTTTTAAGGTGAAGTAATGTCTTGACGTAAGAGCTTCCTCCTTGACCTGTAATGCTGAAGTCAGGCTTTCTGCCATTCACAATGGATGGGTATCCCTCTGGGTAGGAAAATGTGACCTTTCCATGCAGTGGCAGAGCAGCCCAAGGTGATGGGAGAGCATGTAGTAAGTGAATTCTCAACCCACACTATTTCAAGGTAAGATTTTTCTAAGCTCCCTCAGTCAGAGATGGACAAGTTGTGTCATGTGGTTTGGTTACTTTAATCCTCTGCTGGCACCTGTTGGAGATAAACACAACTTTTATGCCCTGCTGCTTTTGGTAGGTAGATGGAATGCTGCTCTGAACCTGCCCACATTGCTCTCCAAAAAGCTATTTCAGATTAATCAAAGGAATGTTGTTATTTTATAGCTGCCTGTATATCCTGTGGGCTGGCAATACTTGTAAGCAACTGGGTTGTAATGCTACAGCCTGACTGCTTTTTAGCTTTACTTGCTGTAAGTCCCAAGCCCTTGCAGTCTCTGAAAGCAGTGGAATTTATACAAGTGGTTTTATACAAGCCAAGTGTCCCCGAAAAGGATTCATTTAACGGATGTGTTTTGGAGAGAAATGTGGTGCTACATCCCTTTTGCCTGCCTGATATCTTTTACCTGGACAAGCCCTGCTGTGTTTTGTTGAAGCAGCATCTGTCAGGAATTGCCTGTTTCTCTTTCCAGGTCATCTGCCTTTATGGAGCATGTTCTGTCTTGACTGCAGTGGGTATTATTCAGGCTTCAGCCAGATTTCTGAGGCAAGGGCAAGTAAGAACAATGTCTCTCTCACCTTGTTTTTCTGTCCTGTTCATAGCTGTGTATTCCCTATAACTGCCTATAATCATTCCTGCTTTCTTAACATCAGGAACAGAGGTCACCATTACTGTTTCATGCCTAAGTCAAAAGGGTATGGATTAAGGATTTTATAAAACAGTTTAAAATTTAAGGCTCCTCAAAAGATGTAATGAGAATATTGCCTTGTAGTTGTTCTTGCTCTAAAAAAACAAAGTATTTCAGTAGATTTTTTCATATTGTATTAGACAGACTGCAACTCTTAAGAGTTGTCCTGAAGACTGTGGATATTGAGCAGCTTCAGCCTGGGCAGTATCTGGCCCACCAGTATCGAGCCGAGGGGGCAGCAGTAATGATCACAGCTCCTGTGACCAGCCTGCCTTCTGTTGTGGTGCCCACCTCACCCCAAAGGGACAACCTGCCAAGGCAGGTCTCTATCAGCAACATAGAAGGGACAGTTCAGAAGGACCCGGGGCCAGTGGGTACTTGCTCTCTTTCAGTTACAGCTCACTGATAACTTGTGTGTTGACGTTAAAAACCATAATTTGATAAGCAGAGTAACCCAGTGTTTCCCAAACATGGGTGAATCTTCTCTGATGTTCAATCTGATCACACCCTGCAGCTGGTTTGACAAAGACATACACTGCAAATATGTACTGTAAAAGTACAAAACCAAAACACATGAAGCTCAGATTACTGCAGAAGTCAGACAGCTGTTCCTCCTTTCACTCATATGTACTACTTTTTGCTGCTTTTACTTCTTGGTCCTTTTTCTGCCACTGGGAGAACAGATGATATGTGGATATTAAAAAATACTAAGTACATCGAGCTGGATGTTGTACACTGGAAGCAAACTCAGGGCATGTTACTGAACTACATGACGGTGAGTTGGGAAGGCATTGAGGAGAAGTAGGAAAGAGGAATATCTTGTTGGTGGGTATCTAACTCTTCAATATCTTCTACTGCAGAGAAGGGGGAGAAAGGAAGGAGGCTGAAAATGAAAACGGCAGATTCCAGAGATGAGAGAGGAAGAGGTAAATGCTGGGGAATTAAAATGGTGTGATGGGAGAGAAATCAGGAGGAACTCCTACCAAGAGAGGCAGCGAGACGTGTTTCAAAGGAAGGTGGAGGCAGGAGTTTTGCAGTTAAGTTCAGTGGTGTGTGGGTTCCTGTGGTGTGTCGGGTTGGGCTGGAGGGGAGGAAGCAATGCCCTTGGCTGTACCAGAGTACATTCTTACAGGATGACTGACAGATTGAGTTCACCAACATGAAAGACGTGCTCTGACACGTGGGTTTTATTGACTGAGAGTGAGTGAGGGTGAGAAAGGTGTTTGCACACGCCACCATGGCCTGAAAGAATCCCCTCCCACCCTCCTAAAGTAAACTTAACTCTGAGGAAACAAAGCATGTCTCAATGGTGTGAGAAAGCGGCCTTTTTTTACTTACTGCTCAGGTGTCACAAGTCCAGACTTTTACCACTGCTCAAAAGGTCTTTCACCTGCAGTGAATCCCAATAATGACAGTCAGCGATACATTCCTGTTCCCCCTTCAAGGATCAGTACTGATGGCTTTGCAGTCTCGTCATTTGAACTCTGACCAAGTAGGCAGAAAGGACCATCAGCCTGAATCAGCAGCAGATCAAACATCCTTCCATCTGTCTCTTTTACTAAGCTTTCCTTGCCCAGACTGTCTCTTTGTTGCTCTCCCTCCAGAGAAGTGATACCATTTCATCAGTAAAACGAGACCAGCTGTCCAGGCAAGCCACAGACTTTTGGCACAGGATAAGAGGCGTTGTGCCTTTCAGGATTTTTCTCTGTCACAAGTGCAGTCCTTTCTTGCAGCGCTTCTTCTCACCGTTTCATTATCTGGGTTCTTCTAATACACTTATATGTAGGTTTTGCTCTTCCACTCTCTACCAGCAGATAGCTCTGTTCTCTTTTCCTTGGGGTGGAAATAACACTGTGTCACTGGTGGAGAAAATGGTGCCTCTGGAGATATTTTTAGTTGCTCAGATACACCAGCGAAGTAGGAGCCCATTTAACATTTGCAAAGAAAAAAAGAAAGAAAATGATGTTTTATATGAAACTGGAAGATGGGAAGGGAAACAGATGAAGGGGAGAGCATGCAGGTAGTGGCTTTTCTTGTGTTTTTTTTATAGTTCTTCCAGATCCATATAAATGTGAACACTGAAAGGTGCCACTGTCCTTTATTTTTTCCTGGAAAAAGTGTGTGTTTGATATCCATCCAAGATGGATAAAATGGAGGAAAATGGGACATAGGTGCCAGGGGCTCACTGTTCTGTTGTTTGCTGGGCAACAGCAGCAGCTGGTCACAATAAGTTTGATGCTTTGGAACTAAGAATTTTATTGTACATTTACTGCAAGTCATGGGACTTCAAAGGTGATGTCTGAGGATGACCAGTTTAGAAATGGCTTTGTAGGTCTATGTATCTAAGACTGCCATCAGTCTGGTGCTATCCTCACTGTGCCACAGCCTTTGCCTTCAGTAACTTTTGAAGCTTTTGTATCCGGCTTTCACAGTTCTGGTAGAATTGCAGTCTTGACAAAGTCATGCCTAAGCCGACTGGGAAGTCTGCTGCTTAACCCACTCACAAATCAGCTGGTGAGCAATGGCCTGTTTGGGAGGGAACCAGGGTAAAAAACTACCATCGTCTTGCTTTGAAGATCTGTGGTCTCTCTTGAGACCATCCATGATTTCCTCTACGCCAAACCAACGGGCTTCCTCAAGTTCCAGGCTGTTCATACTGATCTGGAAAGAATTCAGAGAGTACCAATTCCTTAAATCAGATTTAAATGTGGCCAGCGGTACCTTGCTTGTTCTTGCACCCACAAAGATCCTATGCTAGAATGCCCAGAGTGCTTTATCCATGCCCAAATTAAGTGCTGATGCCAATACAGGAAAGGACATTACTACCCACCACTGCTTTGTTGTCTTGGATTCCTTAGGGAAGCCACAAATCAGGTAGCCCTATTCCATCATGACACTGGCCATGGCTGGATCTGCATGTTCTATGGCAAATATGGTATTAATACTAGAGAGTACCTCCTCTGCAAAGTTCAGCGGAAAAAATATAGGGGTGTTGGGCTCTGGGCTTTTATATATACAGTGACCTGTGCAAAATCTGGCACGTTGCAGCAGAAGATATGATTATTTTGAAGTTTGTTCTTCACTTGTAGAGAAGGCTGACGGAAAACAGCATTTAGAGAGGATCTGATGACTTTGCTACATAAGGCAGGCAGCGCAATGCCTTGGGGGAACCGGCGTCTGCTCACCTCAGCCTGCTGTGCTCTCACCAACACGTGACAAGCTATCATTAAGCAGCTGCTGGGAAAGGGCCAATGTTGAGAAGCTGAGTACTGGAGTGACTCCACCTCCAGGCCCACCTCTTCGGCCACCTCGCGCCGTACTGTCTCCTCCACGTTTTCACCTAGAAGCAACCAAAGTTAGGTAAGGACAGCCTGGCCTCAGGGCAGCAAACCGTGGCAAAGAAAACGTAGGCACACTCATTTCTGAGGTGTTCCAGCCCTGACCGCTCATGCACACACACACGGGAGCTCTGACTGTGCTGACCTGGAAACACTTGTCAGCAGGATGCTCAATTAAATTCATCACCAATGCTTACCTCCCTTAAACAGAGGCATCAGAGACATTTTTGGCTTTGTCTATATACAGCTGGTGGACAGAACAATGCTGCCTCTCTTCATCATTTCCCTTTTAAAGCCATTTTCCCTTCTGTAACAAGAGGTCAGTAGTTTTTCTTCTAAGGCAAACTGCACTAGACACAAAATGGACTAAAAAAGTATCTGGGGTTCTAACCTGGGGAGTCTTGTTCTTGTATTTACCATCAGGGACTAGAGCAACTGATACACACCCATAATTCCCGTTCTCTTCAGACACATGCAGCTGTTCTGAATTTTGTCTGAATGGCAACATCAATCTGTTTAGATCCAGTATGTTTTTCCTTGCTATCACTGATGTTTTCATCCTCCTCTGTGAACAGGCACTTGCTTGATGTTCTGCCCCCACGCCCTACATGTCCAAGGCCAACATGCTGGATCAGAGACCACCTTACCCACGTCACAGAAGCCTGACAGAGCGGTGTACATCCCCTGGGGAAACGAGGGCTGTCGTGCGAGGAGGCACCGGCTCCCATCAGACACCAGGGTGATAACCACTGGAGACATCTAGCAAATGCATCAAGAAGCAAAGCAAGGAGTTCAGACCAAACAAGTACGTGCAAATTGTTGCTTTTCCTAGCCGGTCGAGGGTCACTGGATGAACACTAAAAAAAAAGCACCCAGCTACATGCAAAGCACTCCTGCTGCCTTTTACAGGTTCCCCTCTATGTGACCCAGCAGCATTGGCTTGTCACCACAGAGCCCCTGTGTTGCTTACCATTGCTGTTCAGGTGCTCACCTGTGGATAGTAAGTTATTCCGCTGGCATGGCAGACACGCTTGCTGCCAGCTACATTCTTCTGAGTGGGCTGCCCAGTTTTGCTGCAGTACTGGTGGGAATCATGCCACCGGAGAAGGGACTGAGCCTGCAAACACCAAGAGAGAAACACAAATCTTATTTATAGCTGGGGCAAAGAGATGATTCAGAGCAGTCTCCCTGAATAATATTTTGCTGTCTTCTCCCTAGCATGCAGTCATGTGGATAAACTCTGATTATGTTTGGAAGCCTCAGAAAGATAAATGAAGTGTGGGCATTGCTTTGAAAAATGGCAGATTCCGCAATCGATGTTTCATGCTTCTTGCTTTAACATCCAAATCTGAGCATGTTTGGGGGAGGAGGGGAAGAGCTGTTCTTTATTGGGATATAACGGGAGTAGTAATGGGAACTGAACTATTCTAAGGAGTCTCCAACCCTGAATACCTTCTTGAAAAATAGCCCAAGCACCACAAACATTATAAAGCAGGAAAAGAAACGTGAGCTATTTCTACTTATGGCTCAGGACAGTTGATTTGCACACACAGGTCTTTTCTCAGGGCTTCCAAATGTAGAGTTTACTGTAGAGTAACAGCTTATAAGTGAGTACTTTTAAAAGAGCAGCTCTGAGAGAAGATCTTTAAGTTCATTCATGAAATTGTTTGCCTAGAAGATTACAGAAAACTAGTGCCTGATAGTTGTTAAGCTGAGGACAAACTGGGATTGCTGTGACTGCTGATAAGATCAGTGTGTTTCACTTTGGATATACAGCAGGCTGATGCTAAATGGCTAATTACTGCAGTCATTTTTCAGCCACTTGCCCATTTCTGTTTCCATTGCAGCTTGCTTTTGGGATCACAAATGTGGGAAAACCGCTGTAATTTACAGTGTGTTTGTACCTAGGTCACTGAAAGTGTACAGTAGGTACTTCCACAATATGTATTAAATCATAAAATAATATGGGAGACAAGGAGAAGGGTTGATGTTAGAAATCACAACTTCTTAAAGTAAAAAATCCTGTACAATACCGAAGCCAGCAAAGGAGAATCTCTCTCATTCACTACGAAGAGAGCCTTTCGTAAGTCAGTAAATGATCCCCTGAGTTCAGACTCAATGACTGATTTCTCCAAGGCTCCTGTTTTAAAAACAACAACAAAAAAATCTTTGATCTCATACATTGCAGTTATTATCCCAACTTTACACCCTTCATTGTTCCGGTATACAATTTCTGGAAGTTCCCCTGGAAGTGACATCACATCAGTGGTAACATTCCCAAATGTTATGTGACCTGCCAACAGCCCACCTTTACTAATACACACATGGGAACAGCGGTGCAGTTCTGCAGCTCTGACCCAACACGCTCACAACAGCTCCTACAGAGACTCAACTGAGTCTTCTCTGGCAGTAAATGTTCACCCAGCAAGGACTAGGGATGCTGCCTCGGCAGCATCTTCATCTCAGTGCATGAAACGTGACGCTCACACAGATGGGAGAGGAGTTATCCCAACCTAAATCCAGGGCAAAGTATGGTACATGCTCGTCCGAACAACCGATCAGCACCGACTTCTCTATCCATTGTTCAGTCTCTTTGAATTTCTCCAGGATCCTTTTCATCTCTAAACAGCAGGGGAAAGGGGAAGAACAAGCTGTGATGAAAGCAAATTCATACAACTGTCATGCTCTCCAGATCTTCAAGACACACACAATCTTGGCTCAAGGTGAGGTGCTCATGTGAGAGAGGGGACCAGACAAGTGGACCCACCCAGATGGAGACCAAAAGTCTGGCTTTCCTTCTAGCTGTTGGAAGTTTTGACTATGTCAAGCTAAAGATGACAATGTTGTAATGCTTGGGAAACAGCTGTCCATTCTGTTTCTGTCCTACACCAGCCAACACCTTTCTCTCAAAGAAAACTTTTCCTGCCTTATGCCAAATCACCTTTGTCAGTTAGACCTTGCTTGTTTTCCTGCCAGCCCTTTCTCTTCAAAAGGTGATGGTCCCAAACGTTTAAAACGGATTATGTCAAAACAGATCAGGTATGTGCTGATACTGCGTGTGTGTGAATAGCGTGAGCTTGTGTGGGCGTGCCAAGGTTTTAACTGTACATAGTCTTTGGTTGTTAACAAATAGCAGGATGTTCTCGCACAGCTTGGTAGATTTTCAATCCCCATGTAAGGGGTTGCTTATTGCAAATGACTCCGTATCATTTCAGCTGTGTGATCCAGGAGGTATTTCTTTCCGGACACCTGCTTACCTGCTGCACTGAGCTGAGGTACTAAATACTTCTTCCCAGCCTTCTGCAGGAAGGGAGAGAGGTTGTGAAAGAGGTAGAAAGTTCCTGAGGTCTGGGCTTGTCTGCAAAGGCTATCGTCTTCCTTCAGCTCATTTAAGTATCTGCAGTGAGAAAAGTATTGGGAAGATGAACTCCAGGTCACGCTTATTTGGATGTGTTTATTTTGCACACAGCCTGGGGGATGAATGGACAGTACAGATTTTACATATCCCACATACTTCTAGAGTTTTTGACGGCTGAGTCTACTCTTTGGTGGGCTCTAGCCTCTAGCAAAGGTGCCGTGTGGCAGGAAATATTGCGATTCTTACTACCACGCAAGTAGCCTCAAGTCTCAGACATCTGAGATCAGTAACCCAGTCTCTTCATCCAAGAGATCTGCTTTATAGACACGATCACTTTTCTGCAGGAAACCTTGATCTTCCCTTTTACCTCTGCAATCTGAATGGCTCCAAGTCCTGCTGGGCAAGGCTACTGACCGCTTCAGATGTTGAATATGCTTCCCATCAGGCTACATGCATTTCTGCAGAGTACGTTCTGTCTGTCACACTGACATGAGGGGCAAAGACCAAGCTGAAGTCTCAAGACTCAGCTGGCCGTGGCCTGAGTTAGGAAAAGCAGTCATTGGGAAAAGGGTGTCGGGATGTGCTTCTTTCAGACTGTTTGAAGTAGTATTTAAAACGAGGTGAGCAGCATCACTTCAAGCCTGCCTTGTATTTTAAGAGATCTTTAGCTAGGACAGCCAGCATAGGCATTCATTAACAGAGCTTCAGCCTGAGAGAACCAGTTCTTATCAGCGGTGAAGGGAATGGAGAGGTTTTGACTGTTATCATTGACAGAGCTCACATAGCATTGCTGTATTATTGCTGAGCTGTTAAAAGATTAACCCCCGGGTTGGATTTAGGTAGGGCTGATTGTGACAGTGGGCACAAGAGTGCAAAACTCTGTTCTCACTGTACACAAGAATTGGATGAGAACTTACCTCATTTTTCTAACGTAGGTAGAGTGTAACCTGCAGACGAGAGAGGAAGCTCTTCTATACACTGCTTGATAAATTGCAGCCATAACCAACGTCTACGGGTAGCTGTTTCTGCCTAAAAAGAGAAGCACAGAATATAATGCAGTGGCCCTGCAAAGTTAATCTTGATTTAAAAGGTGCAATAACCCACTGCTATCAGAAATCACCCTCTCACAGAGTCTGCAGCGTGCTGGCGTCTGCTTTCTAAAATGATCGCTTTGGTCTTAGTCACACATCAAACCCAGTGTCAGGCAATTTCAAAGCCTATTTAAAGATATCTCAGTTTGTTTCCATCTGTGAGGGTGCACAGGTCTTAGAGAAATTGCTATAACACTGGATTAAATGTTCCTGCCCTGAACTTGGGTATCCCTGGGGAAAAGAGCAGTGAAGGTGGCTGCTCTCTTGTTTGTTTCCTACACAGTTGTAATGGCCACGATCCAACGGAACATCCTATTGCAGCACACAGCGGATCTGTGGGAAAGGCACCCATGCCAGAAGAGAATGAAAGACAAAATATCAGCTGCGGAGGAGAATTCCCCGAATTAGACGAGAGACAGCAGTTGCAGCTGAATTGGATCACCTCCAGCTATGAATGTTTTTCTGTGCCAAAGGATCCTACCACGTTTTCAGCTCAGGCAGTCACAGACTGCAGTTTGAACTCAGTTTCAGGATGTCAGAAAATAGCCAGAAACGACACCATCTCTCTAGCATTCATCCGAAACAGAAATGAACTGTGATTCATAATCCTTAAACGACTATTTTGAATATTTCACTTTTCAGCCGCAGAACTCGAAGCCCTTTAAGGAGGAAGTTGCGTTTGTTTCGATTTACAGGTAAGCGGTGCCAAAGAAGAGGCTGTGAGTCCTTGCTTTCGGGAAAGGTCAGTGATTGCTCCTGAGCCTGAGCGGTGCCTGAGCAGAGGCTCCTATTTGTACGGGGAGGCAGTTTCAGTAGCCTTGTGGCTCCTGACATCTCTGCCCTGCATCCCTCTTTCCCACTGTCTCAGCTGAGGGTGGTCCTCACTGGGATGATCCCCAGGGAGACAGGGGAAGCCAAGCCTGCTGGGGAGAGCCTTGTCGTCCCTGCTTGGTGTTTCAGCCCCGGCAGTGGGAACTCGGCACGCTGCCGGCAGACACGTGCAAGGATGGTGACTGTCGCAGAGACCGTGTCGGAAACAATTTTGTGGTGCGACGATGACGCGGCCGTCGCTTCTCCACCCCCGTGTCTCGTATAGCTTGGCGTGTGAAAATTCCCGAACCGAGGAGTTTACAAACAGCTCTGCACTTTGCTCTGGAATGAGGAGCGGGATGTGACCAGCTGGGGGACAAGAGGAAGAGCTTGTACCTGGCAGGACGAAATGCGATGTATGCAGGCGTTTAACCCCTTCTTTCCTAGGAACCGCAATCATAGAACCATATCTCAAGTTGGAAGGGACCAGATTTTGGTGAGGATCACTGAAAACTCAGTACAGACTTGATGTCAGGAAGTCAGCCCAAACTCCCCTGCCTCGCCTGCGGCTCTCGGCTACGCTGCGCAGCCGGCCGGAGGGGGGACTCGGCCTCTCGTCCCCCACGTCTTTTCCCCACTCACTGTGCTCCGTGCAGAAGGAGTGCTGCCTCCAGCAGCAGGGATCGGCGATGAGAGTCCCACCTTGACCCGGGATAGACGCACGGCTCCCACCGCAAACAGCAGGGCAGCTGTCTTACTGGGGCTGAGCCGGTTGTCCCCCACTGGGAGTGATGGGAAATGTAGTTCTGTGCAGGCTGCTCGCAAGCCCTGGGCAAAGCTCAATGGCTAACTCTCTCTGCTACGGATTTATATTAACTCCTGGAGTCTGTGAGGCTGCCTGAGAGTAAACTTTTTTTTTTACTTTTTTTTTCTTCTTTCCTCCCACCTGCTCCACTCTATCAGAAATCCACATGCTGTATTTTGCCAAGCAGAAGTTATTATGAGAACAATGCTACTGCAGTAATTTGAGCTGTTCTTTGCAGAGAAGTTTGTTCCTCTTAGTTTCTCTTTTTTCTCTTTTTTTCTTTTTCTTTTTTTTTTTCTCCCCCAAGCTTCCCTGTTTTTTGTATCAGTAACGTAAGAGCATTGTTTAAAGTTAAGGACCGTATGTCCTCAAACAAGAAAATATGCCAAGAGGCTGCCTATATCTAAAGGAGGGAGCTGTTTAGCGTTCAAGCACCCAAACCCGCAGCTGAATTTGCAAGCGAATAGCTCTGATTAGAAAGCGTGCTTTGCCAAGACAGATGTCAGAATAATGACAAATATTTTTCGTGCCTTTATAACTGAACAAACAGATTCCTCTCAAGTACTGAAAACATTATTCTGGGCTGGAACCTACCTGCCTATATTTAGCATAAAGAGAATTTTATAAACATATGAAAGTAAACGTTTTCAGGTCAGCCTTTTGCTTTTCAGTCATGAATTGAGACATTCTAATCGAGAATTCACGTCACGTAATTTGAGAGCATAGCTTGTAAAAATAATAAATAGAATATGCAGGGAAGTAGCACTCTTGTTACCAATGTTACTTACAAGTCTATGTTTAATTATGCCTGACTGCTATTTGTGTGCTTCCTGAAACAGAGCAAGCCCAATCTTATTAATCCACTAGGCTAATGGGATTAATGGACAAAACATATCTTCCCTTAATAAGATAAAGGATTGAAATATAATCTCTAAGGGAAATATCCACCCTGCTGTTAAAACAAACCAAGAGATTTATTGACCCTAACTGCCCCCAGAAATGGATCTTGCAAGAAGAGCTGGCTTTAGAGGGAAGCAGTTGGGGGAGATACTTTGGACCTCAAATCTTGGGACAGCCTCTCAACCCTCTTCAGCCCAAAGCAATCAGTCTTTTGGTAAGTGCACCCCTATCGACACAGAGGATTAAAAGCCAGAGTACTATGCTGCAGCGTAAAGACTCCTTCGAAGGCAGCACAGTGCCGTAGCCTCTTGTTGCTACACGTGGCTGAAAAAAAATCATGGATTAGCCCAGTCATGTATACCTGGGTCCTGTGCAAAGATATGCAGAGAAAATGAGCTCAGAGTCAGTTCTGTGACTGATCTGACCTATCTATGAGAGATTCCTTGTCCTTGTTACTCCTTGTTATCTATGAGTCTATGAGAGAATCCTTGTCCCTTCTCCATGGGTCCATACAGAATCACAGAATGATAGGGGTTGGAAGGGACACCTGCTTGTGATCACACATTGCCCAGTATTTCTGCAGCACATAAGCAGGGGAGATGATTCTGAAAAATAACAGAGGCTTTCTCGTCATTTATTCATGTAATTATTGAATTGAAGGAGAACAAATACCACTTGTCGCTTTAGCGCTGAGTTGCTTCTTTGTAAGTATTTTTGAGGCAGGCTCGAGTTGTGTGAATTGCATCTATTAAACTGTTCTTTGTCCCCTGCAGATACTGTACTCCGTGCGAGAAGCAATCCTGTGAGCAAAGTGGAGGCTGGGCCATACAACTGCATCTCTGACAGCTTCCTGTAGCTTACTAATTTGAGCTTTGGCAGGCCACCAGAGGAAGTGAATCCCTGAGACTCTCCTGATGCAAGAAGAGCAAACATAAGGAGCAGGCAAGGAGGGCACAAGCAGTAGGAACACACACTGGTGATCTCTTACACGGACAAGATTGCAAAACAGGCAAATCTTTGGTCCTGCGTTGCTAAGATTTAATGATTTTTTTTTTTTAATCTGGGTTTGTAAAATACTCATATTGGTATTAGCAGTTGGTAAAAGATTTTTCAAGCCAAAGAGGTGGCTGGAAAACGTAATTCTAGGCTAGTAATGGTTATACTAGTAATCTTGCTTTTTCTTGCTGTTCTGGTTTGTGTCTTTCCAAGCTGCCCCCAATAAGCAGAAATAAGCATTAGAATTGCTAACAGCTGGCCCTTGCAAAACAATTGTTAATTGCTTTAAATACCTAAAACTAGCAAACTTGCATTGAAAACTCATGGTCAAGCCACAAGAAACTTCTTGGTAAAAAAAAAAAACATTTATTTTTTAGGAAGAGACTGAGGAAAGACAAACCACTTCTTAAAAGAGAAAGTTAATGAGTACTCTTTCCCTCTATCATTAAATTTTAGATGCAAACTATCCAAATCTGGCCTTGCCCTAAAGTTAGACTTGTCATGTATATTATGTATACGAGGGACTCCTACAGTTTCTCATACTCGGGGTGGGGACCTGGAAAGACAGAAACTGTCTAATTTGATACTGCTGATTACATTCTGCTTGCACAGGTGTAGAGGAGTCCCCTTAACATCTGAGGGACATTTTTAGCAGGATTTGCTCATTTCAGCTTGTTGGGGTAGCAGGTGTGTGTTTTGTCTTTTCTCCCTCTCTGCTGCTGCTGGCTAGGGAAGATCCTTAAATTCTGGCATTAATTCATTGCGCTGCACAAAATAACTGATGATACAGGGTCCAGCCTCTCGGCTGCGGGTAATGACTTCATTTTGGGAGCAGACTAGCATTGACATACAAGCACCATTTGAGGAACACGTGTGAAGCTAGATGAGGCTTCCTCTCTTCATGAAGGGTACACCTAAGTTGTGAATACACTTTAAAAAGCTAAGCACTACTGTGAGCTAACTCGGTATGATATCAAGATGATACACCTATGTCTTAAAACACTGTACACAGGTCACAGCTGGTTGTCTCCAAAAGGATACCGAAGAAGTGGAGAAGGTTCAAAGAGGACAACGAGCACGATCAAAGACTTGGAGTACAGCCGCTGCAAGGAACTAGGTAAGTTCTGATGCTTTAGCCTGCGTAAGGGATAGGTACCAACCGTTTGCCCTCTCATCCCGTGCAGGAACCTGGTTAATCAAATCTAATTAGCTGGAGCCACGTTCCCGGTAAACAAGCAGAGGTGGTTTTCCATGGCCTGGCTTAAGGGATGGCACAACTGTTAGGTAAAGGATGTTGTGGATGCAAACCAGTTTTAGCTCGAGAGAGGAGAAATACTTAACGGAGAACTCCGTTGAGGGTCACTAAATAGATGGACCACATCAGGCTGAGAACATCCCTGAGTTAAACGTGTTTGGAGGCCGTGACATTATTCTAGGCAGCATGGGCTGAAAGAAAGCTTTGGTGTGAGCCGCTACAATTGTGTGCTTATGAGGCCTCTTGTGCTTCGCTCTTATTTTAGGCGGACCTTTCTTTTAGTATACTTCAGCTTAGGGCCTATGGAGAGCTTCTACAGGATCGCTCAGAAAAGGAACCCTGTTGTTAGGCTACAAAGGAGTCGGTGTTTCTGCTAGAAAACACACTGGCCTTGCAAATCCTAAAGAAAGTCTGAAAGCCTCCCGAAATCCACTTGTTCTGCTGCAGTTCTCTCTCAAGAAGCGTTCCTGTTGCACTTGTTCTTAGAGACAGTGAGTGCTTCTTAACAAGGTGCCAACATAACAAATTGCTCTGCTAAGGCTAGCATAAAGCAATTAAAAAAACCCCAATCTTTTAATGCAACTGGGATGTCAGTGACTGTGCCGGAGTCGAGGAAGGCAGGAGAAAATGCGTAAGTGCTCTCTAGCTAATGGGCAGAAAGCACCGATAAGGGGCAGAAACAGATTCACGGAGCAACATGACTATTGGAAACAATTCTTGACCACTTGGTAGATGCCAAAAAAATCCTGGGCTCCTTTGAGCAGAAATGTCTTTGCCTTCAGCCCCATGCTGTCCCATACAAGCGAGCCCGCTACCGAACATGCTAGTAAAACTCTTGTTGTTCTCTGCTGTCTGCCTTACTTCCTAAAAATATGAGTAGTGCAAAAGATGATGAGAACGCAGTGCGTCTCACTAGAAAGAATCTGAATGCCCCTGCCGTGTGCGAGGTTTTGCCAAATCTCTGGAAGCTGCTGTTAAATCTCTGGCGAGATCCTATGGACTCTGTGGATAACAGGGCTTTAACTAGATGCCTCAGCTAGAAGCTTGGATATCGTTCCAGTGTTTCCTGCTAGTTGTAGGAGTTGTATTTCTGTTGGAAGACAACCAAAACAAGAGGAAAGGAGAGGAGAGGAAGGCTTATTTTTTGACGGACAGTTCCACTAAAAGCTGGCGTTTTTCCTGCGCTGGCACAGCAGCGCTTGCAGTACTGGTGATGTAGTTGGCTGTGTGGACACATCTGTGTCAACATCTGGACACGAAATGACTAAATTCACTTAATGTTGTTGTTTGTTTCTTGTACGAGAGATGTCGTGTCTTAGTCTTCCCCAAAATGGGCCATAACACCCGATGTGATGTTTGCTCTTTAAAAGACGTTGCGGAGGGTATGGAAGCTGAGCTAATGACTTAGGTACAGGGAAGAAATCTTAATTATGGATCATGCTGCAACCTGCAGTTACCTCTTATGATTGAGGTGGGTTTAATCATAGAATGCTTAGAGTCGGAAGGAATCATCTAGTTCCAACCCCCCTGCCATGGGCAGGGACACCTCCCACCAGACCAGGTTGCTCCAAGCCCTGTGCCTCACCACCCTCAGAGTCAAGAATTTCTAACTGAAATCTCCCCTCTTTCAGTGTAAAACCATTTCCCCTCATCCCATCTCTCCCCTCCCTGATCAAGAGTCCCTCCCCAGCTTTCCTGTAGCCCCTTTAGGTACTGGAAGGGGCTCTAAGGTCCCCCCGGAGCCTTCTCTTCTCCAGGCTGAACACCCCCAACTCTCTTAGCCTGTCCTCACAGCAGAGGTGCTCCAGCCCTCTGATCATCTTTGTGGCCTCCTCTGGACTTGCTCCAACAGGTCCATGTTCTTGTGCTGAGGACTCCAGAGCTGGACGCAGCACTGCAGGTGGTGTCTCATGGGAGAAAGCAAGATGAAAGTAACCCTCCTAAAGTACATGTGTTAGAAGGGGGTTTTGACCCCTCTTGTGTGTTTGCCAGCACTCTGTAATTGTTGCTGTGAAAGCTTTCAGCCAGGGGTGGCCAATAATGTCCCTCTTAAAACAAGGAAGGTGACAGGCTGGCCAGGCAAGTAAGATGATTCTTTTATCTGAAGCCCACATCTAAAAAGAAAGGAAAAATTGCTTATGAATATCCCTGATTCTAACTTAATTGCCGGGACTACAATGAACAAGTAGCTAGTTTATTTATGCAGTCCTACAAAACAAAGAACAGTGACCATAGATCCATCACAGCCAAGCATCTTCATCTCCATCTGTGACGGCCGAGAGCTCCTGCAAGCCAGAGAGGTGCGAGAGGTGATCTGCTTTGTGATACAGCTTTGGATGCTACCGGGCAAGATGCCTTCGTGACCAGCAGAGTGGGAGGCTGCTCCGGGACCTCCACATGATGACAGTACTGTCCACCTGTAGACATCTTCACTGGGGCTTTGCAGGAGGAGACCAGGGCGAGTATCTGCTGGGTGGGTGGCGGCATGGGAAAGCGTGCTGTGAAATGTTGGAGGTGCCACCAGCTGGAGCGCCGGTGGTGCCAGGTTGGTTTAGGATCAAAATTACCCATAGGCGTTAAAGCACCGGTCAGATGGGAGTGCACTTTTACACCAAAAAATGCCACTTTTGGCTTAACGCTTTCCACAGTTTTGGTTGTCCTGGGCCATTTTCACCCCATTTATTCTCCCACAGTGATTAAAAAAAGATAAACACCCCCCCCACACATACTCACGTACCCGTTTTTGGGGTGTCTCCGCGCTGGCGGGGACCGACGCCGGCGGGGGGGGGTATTTACCCCGAGGGCCGCGCGCCCACGTGGAGCGGCGGCGGCGCCTGCGTAGTGGGGGCGGCGGCCGCTGTGACCGAGAGCACGTAGCGCGCGCCCGCCCCGCCCCGCCCGGGAGGGAGGGGGCGTGGCCTGGGCGCCTATAAAAGCCTCGGCGGGGCCGGCCGAGCGCGGTGGGTTACGCCACTGGGCAGCTCGTGCCCGGCCGTTAACGGCGCCGCCGCCTCCCTTCCCCTCCTCTTACCTCAGGTGAGGCCCGGCCCGCTGGTGGGTCAAAGGGGGTTTGTGTGGGAGGAACGACGACGGCGGGGCGGCCTGAGGGGAGCGTCGGGGGTCCGGGCGCGCTGGCGGCCGCTGCGTGGGCGGCGGGGGTGGGGGCGATACGTGGCAGCGCTCCGGTGGCGGCGGCCGCTCTCCCGGCGAGGGGGCCGGTGCCCGCGGGCCCGCCTGTGCGTTGCGTAACGGCAGCCTCCGGAGGGGGGCGGGAGGGCGCCGGCGGGTAGGGCCCGCCCGGCTCCCCGTGGCTGCGAGACTAAACAGTGCCTCCTCCGCCGCCGCCTCCTCATGGGAGCGGCGGCCGTGCGGCCCCGGCCCGGCGGTTCAACGCGGCCCCGAGCGGCTCGGAGCACTCTCCTGCGGGGTTTGGAGGCGCAGGTGGGCTCCCGGTGGCCCCCCGGCCTTATGGTAGCCGCCGGGCGTCCGGTGGGAGTCGCTGCCGCGGCGTGAGGAGGGGTGCGCGCAGCCGGTGGGCCGCTCTGGTTATGCCGCCTCGGGAGGGGAAGAGCGCTGGGGCGCGATTTCGTGCTTGGATGGGTGCGAAGTTACTTTGCTTGAAGGGGCCGCGGTGGTTGTCGCACGGTGGGGTTATCTTGGTTTGCCTCTCTTTCTACCGATTTGGGTTGGAGTCAGGCAATTGCATTATGTAAAAGCTGCCTTGCGTCTAAATTGGCGGTAAGCTATGCCCTTGAGCAGGTATCTGGGTAGGATCTGGGCTGACTAGAAGGAAAAACTCCAGCGTGGAGTCTTGAGCATGTGGTTGAATGAAGAGAAAATGAAAACGCTAGCTGGGCTTCGAGTAAATCTTCCGCTTTACCTGAAAAGCTGGATGCTTTTAGAAAAATACTTTAGGGTTACAGAGAGAAGGCATCAAAAGGATTGCCCAGCATTCGGTTTCACACATTATTTATTTCTGCTGAATTCAGTAAGAGGGGTTGCAGAGGCGCTCCGGTGCTTAAGTGTTCACCTACTTCGGATACAAAAAGATTCAGTGTTCAAGGTTTTAGTAAATGAAAGAAGCTATCGATTATAACAAGTAGATAAATGTTAAATGCAGCTTCTTATGATGCCAAAGACTATGCAGCTAAGCATACAGACAGTGCTCTGGCAGGGGTGGAAAGTAAAGGTAATGAGTTCCCAGTTTGTCTGGGAGGTGGAGGCCTGCTTTTGGGGTAAGAGGTGTTCTCTGCTTTACTGTTCTGTACCTGTTACTACTTTTGGATCATTGCTGGATACATTTGAATGTCTTCAACCATGTTGCAAAGCATTTTATTTGACCTAGAGTATTCTGCACTGTGTCTTAATTATGTGCTGACAAAACCAGTACTGATTTTTTTTTTTCCTCTTTCTTTTTTTTTTTTTGTTCCTCCTGGGACTCAACAGGAATGTGCCTAAATCTTGCTATGCTAAGAGTGTTAATTCTGCTGCTTAAGCAGTGGTTGTGGCATAGGTAGGCACATCTCTTCTAGCTGTTAATTCATTTAGAAGCTAAAGAAGCAGCACCATTTCGTGAACTTCTGTCCAGTGGCAGTGCTGTCCTAAGCAGTTCCTGATCTGTGCTTCTCACATGGGCTGGTACATCAGATAAACCAAATCAGAAATGAGCGCATGGGGAGGGGGGGGGATCGCTACCTCGCCTCCCAGCAAAAAAAAAAAAAAAAAAAGCTGATGTGGATTAGTTCTCTTTGCTAATTCAGTGTGTAGCCCTAGGCATGACGGGTCATCTGCTGGCATGGCTGAGGTGGCGGTGTGGAGATGGGGAGCTGCTGCAGAAATTTCAGTTGAATAACAGGGTTAATGTGTACATTGAGAGCTATGCATTGAGCCAGAGGAGAGAGCGGCTCTCTGACCTCTAGGGATTTAAACATTGCTGCATAATGAATGGTTTTAAAATCTAGCATTTAAACGTGTGATTTTGAGGCGTGCG
Organism: Anarhynchus alexandrinus; assembly: GCA_008711295.1. NCBI lineage: Eukaryota > Metazoa > Chordata > Aves > Charadriiformes > Charadriidae > Anarhynchus > Anarhynchus alexandrinus. Next base: position 926,170 of record VUYV01000076.1, on the reverse strand, counting down.
CATAGATAAGAAAATACCTAGTGCAGCTTGAAAAACATAAAGGATAGATAACGAGTAACATTGTGGAAGAAGTGAGGATAAATAGATGTTTATGGGAGGAAAATGATGGCTCCATGTTGAGGTTCATATAGATAAGGACACTTAATTTTTAAAGAAAATGGTCTGAAAGAACATACTTGTTGAAAAAAAACCTTACTTGATAAATTGTGTCTGTTTAGCTGAGGAAAGACTGAAAATAAAGTCTGTGTTGAAACAGCATCTTTGCTGTCACTTGTGCTGTGTGTTTCTAGGCAGCGTTCTTGCAATAACTTCAGAATGACTTGCTCTTCCCCTTGAGAGGAGCAGGCTTTCTGCTTCTGCAGAACCACCTGCAGGGCTACAGCTTCAGCCTGAAAGCTGTGCTCTGTTACTGTTTTTCAGCTGTTGATCATTGGGATTGTCCTGCTTTCTTTATAATCACTCTTAATATCTGAAAACATTCTGTATAGCTCTATAGATATTCTGCTAATCCTTGAGCAGAAGGATAAATAGAAGGATAGCCTTCTGCTTGTTGTGTCTAATAAGAGAAGTGCTCCGCTCCTTTGCCAGTGTTCTTTGTCTTGGCTTAGAAAGTTAAGTGGGCTCCGAGAGGGCTGTGTCCATTCAGTCTTACTCTGGAAGAAACCAAGGAAATACTTCAGTACCTTGTGTACAAATCGGTATGAACACGCCTGTTCTATAGTCAAACTCATGAATGTTGTCTTCAAGTTGGCAATAAATCATACTTAAAACGCATCACCTACTTGACTCTAAAATTGATTCTCATTTCTTATTAGATTATTATATTACTTGTATATATATCTATGATTACTTGTATTACAACTTTGTCAGTAAAACCCCTAAAACATGCTACATTCTTCTGTTAGCACCAATTCTAGAAAAATCTTTCTTCTTCACTGCTTGGATCTTAATTTTAAAACAGCCTTTAAATATAAAGTGCTGGAGAACTTGGGGAACTGGATTCTAATGTTTCTGTCCTGTGAGACTGTTAAGCAATGATGACAGCTAAACGTTTGTGGTACTTAGTACTTACTCTGGGAAAGTTCTTTCATTTTGAGTAGTGTTTCCAGTCACATCGTGTCACAAGACTATAACTTGAGTTGTCCTTGAGACAGGAGAAGATTAGTGCAGTGAGCCGCTATCATTTGTGGTGCTTTTCTTTTCTCCCCCCTAACTCAGCTTGGTTTAACAGATTTTATTTTTTTTTAAACTTAGAGTTGGATACAGTAAGGATTGTGGGAGTCGACCGGTATTTAAATCAAAAGTTGAGGATCTTGCTGATGCAGTTTTGACTCCTGGCCTTGCAGCAGACTTAAAATTAAGTAGGTCACGTATTTCTTACCTAGGTAGAGAAGCTGTTTTGGAATTCAGTTAGAGCTATTCCAGAATAATTCCATGTTGAAGTACACCCTTGGTTTCCATTTTCTGTCTTGTTTTCTGGATCTTGGTAAGCACCTGGGAACTTGGAAATGGTGGTGAGGAGACTTGAATAATAAGCATCTTAAGTGAAACTCTTCAGTCGCCAATTAACATGACTTTGATTGTTGTGAGGTTATGTCACTCCCTGTAGTTTGTATGAATGTCACTTTTCCTTCTGCTTTGCATGGATGCTACATGCATGTCCACTCTCCTGTGACTCTTGCAGGTTGCTTCTGCTTGTAGAGTAGAGCTGAACTCTTTGGAAGTCCTCTAAAAACCCGCCTCTAAGTTTCGTCATTTGAAATGGCATTTGTTGTGTATCCCTGCCATTCAGGGAATCTTGTGCCGTGCTTGGCAGTATCATTTGTCTACTTGCTGCTTTGTTTTACTTGCATCTTTGTGTTTGTTTGTTCTTTGCTATTTTTTCCCTATCCATTTTTTTTTTCTGCTCTGCCATGTTTTACTGTTGCAAAGCTTAGCAAATGCACATCTCGCGGAAAGTCAGGAAGCTCCTGTGTTAAAGCTGTCAGCTGGACTCCCACTTCTGTATGTGGGTAGTAGATTCCCTCCTCTCCAAGATGGCTCAGCTGCCGTCTCTGTGTCTGTCTGAGGGACATGGCTGAGGAGGAGAGTCAGACTGACAGGAATAATTTAGAGAGGATTTCCATCTTGTTTTACTTCATGTCACTGATAGGAAGACATTAAGCCTACTTATTTGGCAGCTTGTGCATCTAAGATTTCCAGCATCTATCTCAACTGAGCTTTATTTTCTTTTATTTGGGAACCTGTAGCTGATCGTTTTGCAGTAGTTTTGAAAGCTGTGCTACTTAGCAACTGCTGTTAGGGCAGTGAAAGCTTGGCTGGCCGCTGCCTTAGGCTCTGTTTCCAGCTCTGAATTCTGGCTGGGAGGGAAGTAATCTTGGGTGGCTGAAAGCTATTATGGGAGTCTCAGTCCTTACAAATGACAGAAAAGCTGGAGACTGTGAAAGGAAAGAAGAATGGAGTTGGAAGTGACCTCTAGATGTTGTCTAATCTGACCTCCTGTTTGAAGCTGGGTGAGCTTGGAGGTTAGGTTAGGCTGCATGCAGTCTTGTCCCATTTAGTTGGTTTTGAAATTCTTCCAAGAATGGGGGATCCAGTTTCTCGAGGCAACCTCTTCTAGCACCTAACTGCTGTCACTGTGAGAAACTTTCTCTTCATACTTCCTTAGAATTTCCCTTGTTGCAATTTGTGACCATTGCCACTCGCTCATTCTTTTGCTGTGTGCCTGAAGGTATGAGGAGTGAATAGGGTTGCAACTGCATTCAAAGTCATCCCAGTATTGGAGCAGGCTTTAAAGGCAGGTAGACAGAGGAAAGACCGTTTCCAAAGCATGCTGCTCGAACAGGCTTTACAGCATCATTCTATTGTTCAATGTAAAAGACTGTCACCAAGAGCCGCATGTGGAGAGGAGACATCGTTTTCATCACATTTTGGTGGGTTTTTTTGGTTGTGTTTTAGAAAAGTTTCATATTGATTAATAGCAAAAAGTAAACTTTCTGAAGCTTTCCTTGTGTTTTGCTGAGTGCAGTAAACAAATAGCTCCATGAATTCTGAGTACTGATAATGTTAGCAAATATTTATCATGTAGTAGAACTGTTTGTGCTTTGTAATTGATTCACAGATGTATTAGCTTGAGTGCTGAATGAGCAGCAGGCACTTGGCTTTCTGCAGAGCAACATATGAATCGAGCAGTGTTTTTAATAAGAGTGCAGGTACACATCAGTGTCCTTGTGCATGTGGATACAGCTTCTTTTAAGTAAAGAGTGAAAGGAAATTTGCCAGCAAGAAAACTTGATTCCAGATGTGACCCATTAATTTATAGCAATTACTCAATTGGAGCTCTTATTTAATGAAACTGACATTAGCCAAAGAAGAGGTAGGTATAGTTGTATAGACCTTACCAGGATCCCTGGTTTATGCTGAAAACTAGGTAAGTGTTACAGCCTGGCTGGAGAGTTGTATATTGTTGATTGTGTTAAGGGCTGGAGTTTCGTAAATGGATTAAACCTGTGCTGCTACCAGAAACAACAATTTTGCCTTCCTTTGCTGCCTTTGGCTGCCAGTTCCTGCCTCCAAATTGCCCTCCTGTGCTGGCATGGTACATTACGTGGCTATATAGTGAACTATATCAGAACTGAACCAGGGTGAAATGAGTTTTGGGGGGATTTTTTTAGATTAGTTATGTTTGAAATAGTCTGATTTAGCTTGTTGTCTGGTTGCTTGTGTGGGAGACGAGCAAGTGCGGAGGAGGCGAGGAATACTGCTGTGGACAGCAGGGCTGGTTTAGAGCATTGGTGGGGCTGAGGTGCCTGACTCGACTGGGGGGAAAAGCAGGATTTGGGGCTTCTCTTAAAATTTTTACTTTACAGCTTGCATTCAGCTGGTGAATGTGTGAGAATGTTTCAGCCTTTCAATTTTGGTCATGCAGATTTCAGATGGTTTACAAGAGTTGGAGATTGTGCTGCTTTTCTAGGCTCTTAAGAGCTTCCTGTTACTGCTGGTGACACTGTGCTTGTCCTGTCCAAGAGGCAGTCCACAGAGTCAGTAAATCTAAACCCGAGCACCGCTCTTTCTGTAGCGCTAGCGGAAAGGAAAGGAGGGAACTGCTTCCTGACCCTTCAGGTGCAATATGAGAAGAGATCCTGCACTCTGGAGTCAAGGGAGGGTTTCCTGTTAATACCTCTACTTGTGGGTGGGATGATTTTTCCTTGAGTGTGACTTTTGCACTTTCCCGATTTTGTTTACATCTTCCTTGTGTGAATGGATCACCTGATTTCATGTTGTTTGCTATCAGTATTGTCAACTCGATCAAAAGCATATTGCTTTCTTCCTTAAGTAGGCTGAGCCACTTTGTAGCTGGAGTTGCTTTGTGAGGTTGCTTTTTTATTTTTTTCCCCTTCATTAGTTGTCTTGCTGTTGGAAGATTTTTAAAACAGTTTCTGCTAGTACATGCTGTTGTTTTCATTTTTCTGAGCAGATACAATACATGAGAGTTTAAGCTTTCATGTTTGGAAAAAAGTAAATCTTGTGAATTCCAAGACAGGGTAATTACTTTTAAAGTATGCAGTAGTGAGGAAATCCTAGGCTGTTAAAAGGGTTCAGGATCTTGAAAGGCTGAGAGCTTGGCAGCAGTTTGTGGGAGAAGGTGCTGCCTGTGAGCCTGCTATGGACTAATCCAGGGACTAACTATGAATCAGCCGACAGAGAAACCTTTTGTCAGGTGTGGAGGCTGGCTTCGTGATGGTGGCAGCTGAAGGGCAGGAGCATGCAAGTAACTTATTCTGTGGATTGGTTTTGTAGGGTTTTCATTCAGACTTGTTCCACTGGCATCTTTTTGACTGATCAAAGGAAACTTCTTTTTTTTTCCATTGGGTGGATGAACTTGATAGTATGTACTTTAAATTGGTATTACGGGTTTTTTCAGCGTTTGGTCTTGGGTTTTTTGGTATTTTTTATGAAGCAACTCTGTCCGCAGTGTGGCTTAGATGTCAAAAAGATGAAGAGTGCTTGTAAAGACCCTGTCTCTGAACTATTTTTTTCTTCTCCTACCACATAAGACAAAAGTATAAGAAAGTCTGCAGAAGGTCATCAGTCCTCTGTGCAAGCTGCTCGAGCTTGTCAAGGTTCTGCTACCTCAGTAACTAGTGGCAGCCCCAAGAGAATAAGCTGTGTCTTTTGAAGGTAGATTCAACTCTCTGGTAAGTAGGGATGTTTTACCTACTTTGTTTCTTTTGTAGGTACGTGGTGAGGTGACAGCTATTGAACTATGGCATTCAACAAGATTTGGCGTACTGTAGCCCTTGGACTTCTGCTGCCTTTTTCTTATGCCCATACGGACTTCTTCACTTCCATTGGTGAGACATGCTTCGGTCTATATGCTGAAAGAATTTCTTGACAGCTCTCAAAACTGATTCTGCAATGATGTGTTAATGACACGCAAGGCTTTAATTGGTACAGAACTAAATCCGCTTACAAGTTCTTATGACCTTATTGACTTCTTTCTTTTGGGAGAAACATGCTTTAAGTCAGTCCAGTTAGTCTAACGACCCAGGCTAGGCTTTGTATTCATTATGTATTCTTATAGGTACTGACTTCTAAACAAAATTTTGTTGTGGGCTGCTGCACATATGTAGAAGCAAGCAAAACAGCTGCTGAGGGTACATAATGATACCAGTATGTTAGCATACTCTCCCTTGGGTTCTGATGGCCTGCGACACAGCTGAAGGTGTAGACTGTATCACTTCATGATGAACCAGTTCAGCTGCCTACTTGCAGGAAATGAAGCAATTATTAATTAATAACTGAGTCTGTTAGGAGACCCATTGAAGTCATGCAAATAATCTTAAAAATAAAACACTGGATTAGTATTGTATATCAAATATGAAATCTTTGTATATTTCTGTAGCTTTGTCTTTATTTGCTCTACATTATATAGGCTTGGATGAAAGATTACTCTGTTGCAACCTACGTCCTTTTCCAAATTATTCCTAAATTAGTTCTAATCATAAATTTGTGATATTACATTAACTTCCATGGCAACAAACTTGGTCCAAAATGAGATTTTCTTCTTAAAAAAAAAAAAAAGCAAGAAGCTTTACTCAAATACTCCTTCAGGGTTATTTAAGTAAATGCAGAAGGACTGTGGGGAAGAAAGAGTTGAAGAGGGGAAGAGAGGAAGAACGCCTCTTAATTCACAGTTCTCAGTTTTTTTGTTTCTCCCTGTCTAATCAAACTCATTTGGTTTTTAGGTCATATGACAGACTTAATTAATACAGAAAAAGATCTGGTGGTGTCACTGAAAGATTACATCAAGGCAGAAGAAAGCAAGCTGGAACAGATCAAGAAGTAAGCAGCTTGTTTCATAATGCTAATAGTTAATAATTTGGGTCCACCCTTATGTAAAATGTGCTTCCCAAGGCTGATTAAATTTGTGGAATTTTTCCTCTGAGGCAAAGCTTAAACTAGCAGGTTTTGTCCTAAGTTATTATATCCAAGCCATTGGTTTGTTTTATGCAGCTTTCTAACGATGAAATCTAATCAACCCGCTTTCTATATGATACCTTCACTTTAGGATTCCTGTTGGCACATAATTGCCAAGGGGGTGTAGTTCTTTGAATGACAGTTTGCCTAGTGGAAACTAAAACCCAAGAAGTCTCCGAATGAGCGTTACAAAGACTGCAATGATACACTAGATATAAAAGCGCTAAAAAGTGGTAGTGTTGCCATATTGCTTGTGAGTGGCTAACCAATGAATAGTAATAACCCACTAGAAGAGCAAAATAAAGCAAAATAAAACTCTTATACTGCTTTTAAAAATAACAAGAGACCTGGCTGTTGCCATTACTGTGTTGCTCGGCTCTATAGGTGTGAGGACCAGAGTCCAATATGTCAGATTTTATCATAGCCTGAAAAAAAAAAAATAATTGTGTCACTAAACAGGATGGTTTCCTGGCTTTCAAAAATGTGTGTAAGTTTGTCAGGAGGATTTTTAAACAGTTTTAGATAAATGCATGAATTTTGTTTTAGCCTTTGTGTATTACATTCTACCATCCAGGAAGAAAGATACTTATGTTGGTCTGTATTTATTTTTATCACTTAAAATACAGAGTTGAAATTGCTCACAGGTTTGGAATGTTATAAGTATATTCTTTACAGCTACGAATTAAGATGGGAGCATGCCAACTGGACATCCAAAAATGTGTAAATACAGCTTATCATAGAAGCATTGCAGCTCTGGTTTTATTATATTAGAGGTGCTCGCTGTTAGGTCAGAAAAAAAATAACTGTCACAGACAGATAGAAGAACCTGGAAAAGACGCCAGCATCGTATGAGTTTGTTGGGCTCTGTACTTTGGCTGATGGATATTGGTAGCTTGTGTTGACTTAAACTCAGTGAAAGTTGGTAATTCACTGAAACACGGAGAATGGCTCGCACCTTGTGGGTGGCTTGTGGTGGAGGCTTTTATGAAACAGAAAATACTTGAAAGAAATCCTGGCCTTGTGGTTGTGACTCGCGGTTGTGGGGACTTTCAGCTGCTCATTAGGTTTGATAGTCATGCAGTGGGAAACGTATGATGGGTTTGACTGTGTGCAACGTGAATGCACAATTTGTTGAAATTGCTGTCTTCAGTCTTTGGCTTGCTAGAAGCTGGAGTTGGTCCACGGGACCACTTTGAGCACTCCATTTTGGAGGGAACCCCTGAACTCACGTTGCTGCTGGCAAGAACCCAGACGGGCTGTCACAGCATAGGAAAATAACTAAAGGCAGTGTGGGAAGAGTGAATGTAGACAGTGGCACTTTTAACAATAAACATCTACCTGTCTCAGGTAAAGCAGGCAAACTTAATTCAGGCATACCAAGTCCTGGAACAAGCTGAATGCCAGCTTGTGTACAGAGTTCCCTCCAGGCTACAGATTTTGCATTTGCTTTATATTGGTGTTGATGTTTGGTATTCTCTGTGGGGTGTGGCTTTCTTAAGTTAATTTATCCTGTTTTCAGGGCGTTGTTACATGCATTAGTGTTCTAGATCTGCATTGTTTTGGCTAGACAGGGGAAGTATGGTTGTTTGCAGACACGTAGTAGCGTAGAGCTGGTGCTTATAGCGTGGCTGATGTGCTTCCTGACTGGAGCAGACTCCCTGGATGTTTCCATTAAAATGATAGATGAACAACAGTAGTTGTTGAATGGTATAGTTGTTTCAGAGTGCATTGCAGTTGTGAATGGCTTATGTCACTGAGAGTGTTAGAGAAGTTTGTGGAGTCAGAACTGTAGCACCAGAAAGTTGATCTGGGCTCCTCATTTGGGAGCGTGGGAACTACATGTTTCTTAATACAAGCTTACAGTATGGAAGGCAGTTTTGTGGTGGGAGGCAAGGAGCTTATTGTAGATTTAAGAGTCTGTGCCTGAACGCAAAATAATTTGAGACAAGCATTGAACTACCTTTTTGTATACTTCGGAAAAAAAGATCAAAAATGTGGGTAAAGCTTTGTTTTTGATTAGTCCTGCATGAAAACTCATAATGGAACTGCTGGCATACTGCATTTGGTGTTTGTAGGAAGGAGTTTGTTCAGCAGTGTTCCAATGAAGACCACAAGAGCAACACAAGATTTAGGCTGCAGCTGAGGAAGAAGATTTTTTTTTTTTTTAAAAGGAAAAAGCCCCTTTTATTCCTTCTAGGAGAGCTTTATATATCGATAATGTAAAAGCTTGCAAATTGTGTTGGTGTTTTTATTAGCAAAGACTGAGTTGCTTGAAATCAGTTTTATAGTGCATTGGCAGACTTTTGCAAGAGACTCTAATAAGTGTATTTTCCCTATAGATGGGCAGAGAAATTGGATCAGCTGACAGATACTGCTACGAAAGACCCAGAGGGGTTTTTGGGACATCCTGTAAATGCATTCAAGTTGATGAAACGACTGAACACAGAGTGGGGTGAGCTGGAGAACCTGGTTCTGAAGGACATGTCAGATGGTAAGTGTGCCTGTAATAAGAACAAGGATCACATTGTAACTGCGTTTACTTGACTATGTCTTTCACATGTCATGGTTTGAATTAAATTTGTAACTCTGCTTTTGAGGTGCCTTCATAAAATAATCGTAGAAGACCTGCCATTCTGCTGTCACTGTGCTATAATTTGAGCTTTTCAAGAATTTAGGAAAACCACAATGTTTAAACTGAATAATCTCCTTGGACGCTTTAAATTTTGCAAGCTATCAGGGCATGCTTCATGTACTCTTCTTGCAAACTAGTATTTTAGGAAATTTCATGAGTGCAATGACTTCATTGAACAGAAAAAAGGGAATAAAATTCAGAGTGCAAGACGTGGGGGATGTCTTTGAGTATGGTCAAGTGCTGTTGCTGCTGATATGCCCAGTGTTGTTAAGGTGTGATGGTTCAAAACCTGAATGTTGGCAGAGACTGAGCGTTTGTGGAACTGGTCAGAATTAGTGTAGTAAATGCTTTGCTGCCTCTTTTCCTCTGCAAGAGTGGAAGCTTTTCAGTAGGGAACAGGACACAAAATAGTTGACTGAAAGAGACTTTTAGCAGTAAGGAAGCCAAGATGATTGTATTTGATATGTGAGTATCTGTCTCAACAACTAACTAAAACCAGTTGTAGGTTTGTAGTAAGAAATGTAAAAAAGTGGAGCTTTCAAAACAGACCTAGGGTTGGTCTCTAACGATTCAGCACATTCAGCTTCCCTGTTGCTGCTGTGAGGGACTGAATGTGCTAACTGAAAGGGCTCTGCACCTGCCAGGCAGAAATCTGGACTAGTGTATCTTAAGTCCTTCTTCTGAATGGGGGGTGGGGAAGAAAAAAGCTGGACTGTGGTGTTTTCATAAAATTGTCAGGAAAAAGGAAAACATCGAGGGAAGCATAGTGTAGTAAAAGAAAGGACGCACAGGAGTGAAAGGATATGGTATTTTTTTAAAGCAGGAACACTTTTCCATAAACTAATAGTGTTATCAGGTCTAAGCAGTTAAAAAGGACTACCAGAATGTGGCAAAAATTACAAATTCGGCTAGTTCGGGTTTTTTTGGATGATTTTCCAGATGAATGTTACATACTACACTTTGGTTTTGGTCATGTTGTTTAGTTTTCTGCTGGTGGGTATTAGGTGAACTTAAGCATCATATTGGCACCATCCTTAATTAACACTGTAAAGCTTGTTATGCTTCTGGATCTTGGGACAAAAGAGTTTGTTGAGAAGAGTAGTTACTTGTCTGAAAATGCCAGAGTGGCTGTCAGTTTGTTCAAACTGAGGTCCTCATGGCAGACTTCGTTGGTGCTGTTCCTTTGGGTGGCTGCATGTACCAGGATGCTGGTGCTGCCCTCCTGGCTTTCTGGAGTGCGTTTCCCTCATCAGGGCAAACAGCCCACCAGCCTTGTGACTGTGCAGAAGCAGAAGGGGAAAAATAGCATCAGTTCTCCCACCGGAGAGAGGATGCTGCACTAGCTCTACAGGAGGGCCCTTCAAATAACAGCCGTTTCAGTGGGGGGGTGTGTGTTCACCAGAGAGGAGTTAGGAACCTTTCATAACAAGGGAGATGATCACATGCGACTCTAATGACTGGGAAACAGTTCCTAGAGAGAATATTTTTTTACTTTATGGAACCTGCTTGCCTTCTTTTCCATTAATGTCACCCTGGTGCTTCTTTGAAAAGCCCCCACGTTTTTCTTTCTGATAGTTCCTTTGCTTTCTTTTCACACGCACAAAAAAATTGAAATGCTAACTTTTCAACATGTGCCTTGAGGCCAATTCAGAGTTGTGTGAAGATGGATCTTGAGAAACCTTTTTAACTTTGTTTGTTTCTCAGGTTTCTGTGTAAATACGTCAATGCCCAAGCCCACAGAAAGCAGTTAGGTTCATAGTGGCTGCTCAGTTGCCTAAAGTCTTGTCAAAAGCTATTTGCAGTTAGACACCAGCATTTTTGTCTTTCATCTTTTCATTGACCAGCTGTATCTTTACACTGCTATTCTTGGCATGGGTTGTTGGTTTGTTGTTTTGGTTTTTTTTCCTCTTATAAATTATTTCTAAATTCCATGTTATTAAATGAAAAGCTTTTTGGAACGCTGATTGAGTGGAATGGTTGCAGAAACTATCAATATATTATCTGTAATGTTCTCCATGTGGGGGTAGTCTTTTTGGTCTATNTTTTTTTTTTTTTTTTTTTTTTAAACCTGTTGAGACAAAAGTAGTTTCTGCATGAAACAGAAGGGGTACTCCTGTCCTTTAGAAACAAACTTACAGCATTTGTTGCAGCTCTGCAGGGCTAACTGTTCTTTCTGACTTACTAATGGCCTTTCTTGAAATGTTACCTTTCCCCGGAGCAGGGAGTCATTTTATGCGTAGAGTTTATACTGTTCCTGGGACAAAGAAGGCCAAGTGTTTTCCTGTCTTGCTAGGCTTTATCTCCAACATGACTATCCAGCGGCAGTTTTTCCCAAATGATGAAGATCAGACTGGTGCAGCAAAAGCCCTCTTGCGGCTTCAAGACACGTATAATTTGGATACAGACACCCTCTCAAGAGGGAATCTTCCAGGTAAGAGTCATTGATGTTATTTTCAGAAGCTGCTGTGAACTTTTACTGAATGTCCTGATTGCAAATCATGGAATGCAAGTGTCTTTGAGTTGAGACTCTTCTTTGTTCCATTGTTCTCCTCACTCTGCTCATGTGCTTATTTTCTGCTTGTGCTAAACTTGAAAATTTCTTTTTAGTAGAAGCTGGCATCTTCTAGTTACAGTAAGATGATTTTAGTGTTAATAGTTTTTATTAAACAATTGATAGCAATGAAATCTTGCCTGGGTGAGGATTTTCCTTGTGTTGAAGTGGTTGTGCACTGGCAGATACCTAGTTATATTGCACAATGTAATGCATTCTAACAAAACAGTTCTATCATTTATTATTCCTTTCCCTGTCACGGATAAGATGAACCTTTCACGTTGGGAGTGACTGAAGTTTCTTTGAGCTTAAACTTCAGGGAGTGTATAAACTGAAAAACAAAAGACAGGCTGTATCACGCGCATAGACAGACTTGAGCTTATGTGGCATTACCTAAGGTAATTTTTAATAGGTTTATGTGCAGGAGAAGACACACTTCTTTCTTGTTAGCAGACTCTTTCTCTGCTGAGCTTTCTTTGTTTCCTCTGTTCAAAAACAGTACTGTGCCAACTGGAAAAAAATCAACTCCGTACAATCCATCTGTGTTTTTGCAAGCACTCATTGTGGTCAGATGTCTAATAAAATTAAGGGTAATTGGCTTTATATGCTATGATGTATAACCTTGCTTTTGGGTTTAGTTCAAGACTGTCTCAAAGACGTACACATTCATTCTACTACAATAAGCAGTTGTTATTGTTTTCTTAAACCAGCACAAAAATACAAGGTGAAGTGACTGTATTTCTTTTGAAGTAATATGCTGTCCAGATGGTGTGTAATAAAGTGTAATTGCAGAACCCAAAAGTTTTAGAGTATGAAGAGAATAGGTTGGTCGCTTCAGAGAAGAACATCCCACGTGATTGCTTGGCTGTGTTCTTTGTCTTCTTTCTGGCCAGGTCACCAAGATTTGATCAGAATTTTAACTACTGTCATATCGCTTATTAATTCTCTTTCCTGCATTGCAGGCTGTGCTGTTTCTTCGTATTAACTATCAACCCTATTTGATGATTGCTGACTTAAGCAGCCTTTTAAGAGTTCCCTTTTCATGTGTGGATGTTATTTTGCTTCTAAATATACGAGGCTATGGCCCTGCAACCTGTTACTCGTTCCAGAGGGTGTCTCTGAGAGCACTCTGCCACCACCGCACCCCATTCCCTCATCTTTGTGTTATTTTAGAGTTCGCAACTTCAGGCTCAGAAAACTGAAATCACTGGCTATGACAGGATGGACCACAAGGTGTTTTAATTAGTTGTTTTGTGGGATATTGCTTTTTGTGGACTGTCTCTTCAGCTATTTAATCTCTTAAGGCATGTCTTCAGCAAAGGAATTCCCCTGTTGGAACACAGCTGTGGGAGCTGCTGTTAGACATTTAGGATGTATTAAGATGTAATCAGGAATGTAATTTTAGCTGTAAAACTGGCAGGTTCTGTTTCCTTTTTACAAGATTAAATTTGGTTTTTCTTTGGGCCTTAATTTACAGTGGCAAAAATAGGAATCTGTAATTTGCTTACTAGTGCTTTAATCTTTCAGAGGTCTCTTCAAATGTTTCTAAAAATGACTAACTTCAAAAAATCTTGAGCAGCTGGGAATTTACTGACTGATGTTTTGATTTTCCTCCCCCACCAAGTTGTCACTAACAAGATGTGCTTCAGTAACGTTTTGAAAGTGATAACACCATGTCTTTGAAAACAGATTTCTGAAACTTTGAATTTGTCTTCCTGTTGCTCGAAGCGTTTGGGGTTTTGAAGAAGGAAGGTTTATTTTATTTTATTTTCCACCAGTGGTAAAGACATTTAGCTAGATGCTGGTATTCTGGCAATGGAAAAACTGCATCTAACCGTTTATGTGTTCTGCCAAGGATTTACAGGCTTTAGATACTGAAACTGAGTCTTCAACAAATAGCCACTGCAGAAGGGACACGTTGAAGAACAGAAATAAACTGTGCTGTGGAAAATAAGAAATAACTGAACGTTTCTCTGAAGACTGGTCTGGAGTTCTGTGTAAATTCTGTTTGGTTTGTTTTGCTTTAAATACAGGTGTGAAGCACAAATCCTTTTTAACAGCTGAAGATTGCTTTGAGCTGGGAAAGATTGCCTACACTGAAGCTGACTACTACCACACTGAGCTCTGGATGGAACAAGCTCTGAAACAGCTGGATGAGGGAGAAGTGTCTTCTGCAGATAAAGTCTACATTCTGGACTACCTGAGTTATGCCGTGTATCAGCAGGGGGATCTGGGCAAAGCCATGATGCTCACCAAACGCCTTCTGGAACTGGGTACGTGAAAGAGAGACCCGCAGCTCACTGGGATCTAGCTCTGTGTTTGAGCAGGTGCTAGCTGTGGATTCGTACTGAAGGGTGCTGTCTGCCCTGTATTGTGACTTGTATTGGAGTTTTTTAAATGGACTGTTACTGATGTTACCATTAACATCTTGATGTGTAGTTTTTCAGTAAAATAAGACTTGTAGTACCGTAAGTCATATTTTGCTACCATCTTTTTAGATGGACAATTACAGTCTTAACTACCATGTCAGAAAGTGTCATAGTTAAGGATTGCTCCTTTTTGTTGACGTATTTTCTGCCTCCTGTCACTGTTGGCTTCTAACCACTTACATGTCTTAGTCATTACTGCCTGAGATTTGGTTCTCTTACTCTATCTTACTTTCCTGTGTTGAGATTGCTTCCACTTGGGTACAGGCAAGAACAAATAAATGAAATTAAAACTAAATAGGTGATACGAAAATCTCTGCAGATTATTGAAATGCAAATTAAGCATACTTGAGATGAAAAATTTGGAAAAATAAGAAATACAAAATGCAATACAGCAAGCTAAGATTCTGTCTGCTTTATGAAATACAAAGAGTGTTTGTGCCTCTAAATATTCCACTGATTGACTGTATAAGGGATGCGGTGGGAAGTTCAGAACTAAACCTAATATAGCAAAGGCTAGCGAGAACCATTTATTAATGAACTGAAGCTAATTCTGTAAGTTTAGTGATTGTTAAAAGTTTTGTCACCAGAAATCTTTCATTCCCATCAGGGAAGTTTTTAGGCTTAAAGCCAGTCATGCTGTCCCAGCTCTCTCCTGTCCTGTTCCCTTGTCTGTGACTCTGGTGAGATTGGTTGGAATGGCCAGACCCTTTTTCTTAGTGCTTGGACCCCTGTACCTGCTGAGGATCCAGGCCTCAGAGTAAACAGCTTCTTAACTGCGGATGAGTTGAGCTTAGCTCTGAAAGCTCATTGTGTCTTTTCTTGCAGATGAGTAAGGATAAGCGCGTGGTGTAGGCTGGCGTTGCTTCCGGCTTAGCTTGGCGTTTTAGCTATCCTGTGAATGCTCTCAAACCAGAGTAGATGTTTCTGAGTTCTATTTGTGAAGCAGTAGTGTGCATCTATTTTCTTTTTCTGTTTGTACATGGCCTGCTGGGGATACTTCACAAGTTGGAAACTCGCCAGTGATACTTGTCTGTTTCTTTGTCAATAGATCCTGAACATCAAAGAGCAAATGGGAACATGAAATATTTCGAATATATCATGGCTAAAGAAAAAGAGGCAAATAAGTCCAGCACGGATTCAGAAGACCAGGTGGAGAAGGAAACTGAGGTTAAGAAAAAGGATTACCTGCCCGAGAGAAGGAAGTACGAAATGCTGTGCCGTGGGGAGGGTCTCAAAATGGTAAAGTAGAGTAGACTGTTTTCAAATGTATGAAACCAACCGTAACAAAACAATGTCCAGAATTTGTATGTGGTGTGAAAGCAAAGAACTTGTTACAGCAGTTGGCTGAGTGCGTGGAACTGAGGATTAGCGTGTGTTGGATTTCTTCCATGTTTCGTTCTGTCCAGTAGACAAAAAGTAATACTGCCACAGGCACTGCTGACTAACTTGGATGCACTACGTAATTGTAATTAATTGGATAAAGATGCTGGAAATCTAGAATTACATACGGAATTGAATGAGGGTGGTTTTTTAGTGTGATAAAATTATTTTTAATAGGACTGTGTAAAGTACCGCTTGTTGCAGTATTACAGAGTAACGAGAACATGCTGAAAGTACTAATTCCTCAAAATTAAAGCATCTCTTTAACTTGTAACATAACATTAAGGTAGGGATAGTGAATTGTTCCTGTCTCTTGTTCTCAGGACATCTTCTGTTTCTTAGAGATATTAGTGTCATGTGGAAGTTCTCTGACTGTTTCTTGTTCCACCTTGCTTTCAGACTCCTCGGAGACAAAAAAGACTCTTCTGCCGCTACTATGATGGCAACAGGAATCCTAGATACATCCTTGGCCCTGTCAAACAGGAAGATGAGTGGGACAAACCTCGAATTGTTCGCTTCCTTGACATCATCTCTGATGAAGAGATCGAAACTGTGAAAGAACTAGCAAAGCCGAGGGTAAATGCCTTGTGCTTCTTTGCCTCTTGGAATCTTAATTTTTGTGTGTAGTTTTCCATGTGAGTACGTGTGATTCTGTCTCCTCTTGAATGCAGATGTGTGTGCAGCGTGCTCACATGTTGCTTATCTCACGTTGTAGTTGTTGGTGACACGTCTTTGAAGGAGACAGTGGGGAAGCTGGAAGTTCTTTGTAATTAAGGGAGTCAGGTAACAGCAGTGCAGGATTGTCAGACTCTTCCGGCAGATGCAATTTCAGCGCATGCTGTTTCAGATAAGGAGGAGAATGTTCTACAACAGAAAACAAATGTACTGCAGCTAGGTTGCCTTGAATATACCTGTCATCTGTTTTTTGTTTGATTTTCTGGGTTTTGTTTTTTCTTTTTGAAGTCTGTATTTGCCATGGTTGTGACATGGAGGAGTGCTGTCTAGGGAAAGGCAGCCATCCCTCTGGTCCTGGAATGGCACGTCATTGTATAGACAAGAATGAGTGGTTGTATTCTCCATTCAGCATAAAACTGACTTCTGTCTCCCAGGCTTTGAAGTTGCCTGCAGATGAAGGGGCTTTAAGAGGGCTGTACTTAATCAGTGGTACTCAGCTTCTTATTCACAGTGCCAGCTCATCAAATCCTATTTCAGAAACTGGATCCTGAGGTTCTTGTTTCTGAACGCAGCATACTCCAGGGCAGCTCAACTGTCGGTAGACAGGAGTCTCCAAGACAAACAGCAAACTGATGGAGAAGTTTGGCAACTTCTGTGTCCAGTTGGTGTGACTCAGCATCTCAAGATGTGTGTTGAAGATATAGTTAGTTGAATTGATTTATTTTTC
This sequence comes from Anarhynchus alexandrinus, assembly GCA_008711295.1. Taxonomy (NCBI): domain Eukaryota; kingdom Metazoa; phylum Chordata; class Aves; order Charadriiformes; family Charadriidae; genus Anarhynchus; species Anarhynchus alexandrinus. The sequence continues at coordinate 909,296 of VUYV01000076.1, read as the reverse complement.
CATCAGTTACCAATTACTTCTAAAGTAAGATTTAAACTTGCAGAAATATAATTTTCTTGCTTTTTTCTTTGTTTTTAGCCTACATGGCTTTTTGTCCAGAGAGAGCTGAGCAAATGGAGATTAGTGCATTAAATGTTAGCATTGACCCACTGCAAAGTAAACCAGCTGTGGGTTATACATGGGCATGTCAAGGATGAGGCTGTCCGTGGCCACCGTACTGAGTACTAGGTAGCCTGAAGGCGATTTTAAAGCTTCCTAAAGGCTGATGTGTTGGATTTCTGAGGTAACATTCTGAACTGTAAGCAAGAAATACAAGCAATTCTCTTTGCTTACCTGTAAAACATCTCTTCCTGCTCTCCGGTCAGGCAGTTTTTGCAGGTCTAAAAATTGGAGCCCTGGTGGTTTGTAGACGATTAAGGCCCTTTGCTGCTGCAAAAGCTCTGTCATTACATCTGTGGAATATGACCGAATCACTTCTTTATGGAGTAGAAATAAGTCTCAGCACTGAAAATAAAAACCTGTGAATGTGGTGTTTTTAACTTCTGAAGTTGCTGAGATAATTGTTTTCCTATCAAATGATTGGCTCATGGTAAAGACTTGGAGATTCATAGTTCATTAAGGCAGAAGCATCTGTATGTGTTTAGCGTTCCACCTATTTCCTACGGCCAAGGCCTTGCAGGGCTCAGTAACGAGCGTAGCAAGAGGACTGTGGTTTTTTGAGACTGAAAGGTCATATCCTTCCCGATGCTTGGGATGTCACCACTGCAGCCTCCTGGAAGGCAGTGCTGTCTGATCTCTGCCCAGCCTTCTGCTGTGCTGGCGGCGTAAGCTGGCAGGATGAAGCCTTATTATTCAGCTTTGGGAGCCTGGCTGGAATCACAGTTTGTGCCTTGATTCCTATATGCGTCTGCATGGGATGAGAGGAGAGGCAGCATATTAAGAGTTCCCAGTACCTTTTCTTGTTAGTAGGCATGGAGAGGCCTTCATTTACTTAGTTTATTTGAACAATAGAAAAATACTACTTCTAATTGTTTTGGGACTTGGTATGTCATTTGTGCCTCTTCCAAAATTTGGGCTCTGCATCTCGGCCTTTCTGGTTATGAGGGATGGAGAGTGTCTGATGGTACATTAACGAAGATAAAGGGCGCACGTGAGGTTGTGAATCAGAGTATTAACATAGATGGGATGGCGTCAAGTAAATGGAGTGTAGTAGAGGGAAAGGAAGGCCTTGAACCAAGAGTTCTCACTCTGTGTAACTCAGGAATACAATGTAAACGTGTCTAGTTTGTGTTAGCAGTCAGTGTTAAAGGAGTTCAGTGCTGCTTTTGGTATAGAAAGAATCAAAAAGGCAGGGTTTTATTCATCTGTTGCTTATACGAGATCACAACGTTGCCTGGATTCAATTTAACTGTAAAACTCATCATACACGTAGAGTGCTAACAAAGGACCAATTGTACACGTGCCATAATGTTGTACTGCTTCCAGCAGTTGTTACAATGTGAAGGAAATGAAAGCTTCTAGTTTATTTTATTCAGACGACTGTTCTTGCTATAGAAATTGAAACATTACTTCCTGGAAAACTTGATCTTCTCTAATGCTCTGTTTAAAAAAACAAACCAAAAAAGCCCTAAAACCTTGCTCTTTTAGTAAAGTCGGAGACTCTCCCTCCTTCCCCATCACTGCTTTATGAATTTCCACCCTCTCCATAAAAGAAAAACCCCTGCAAAAGGTGTCTGGGTGGCTTGCGTTGAGGCTTGCGGGACATTTCCCCTTAGGCTTCTGAATGGTCGGATTGCTGTGATGCAGTATGTGCTTTGTAATGCAACTATTCTGATGGTTCGCTTCACAGCTGAGGCGAGCCACCATTTCAAACCCCATAACAGGAGCCTTGGAGACGGCACATTACAGAATTAGCAAAAGGTAAGAGAGCTCTATGCCAGATGTTTTGGGCCTGTAATGAGTGTGTAGATTCTGCTCATTATGGGAAAAAAGCGATGGTCTAAAAAGACAACTTTGGCTTTTGTAGTCCACCGCTTTATGATGTGCAGATCTGTAACAGGCTGTTACTGCTGAGTTTCTTAGTCTTTTCCTTCAGCTAGAAGTTCTGGGGGCATATTTTGATTTCTTTTTGGTTTTTTGGTCACCTTCTTAGTATGTGTTTTCAAGTGATGATCTGTAAAAGCAGCTGGTGTCTACAATCAGTGTAAAAAAAAAAAATACACGATGCTACAAAACCTTCAGTAGAATCTAGATTATTTCTTTTTTTTAATATTCCCTTCCCCTTGCTTTTCTCACCAACCAAAACATTGTCCTCCCTTTCCTTATAAAATCTAGCTGATCACTCAGAGTGCCTTTATATGTGTAAGAGATGCTTCAGGTCCTTATTGTGCATGACAGCTGGAGTGGCATGTAAAATACATTCGTTAGTCACACAGCATTTCATTGTCCGAGATAATCCCAGGCTCTTGTCTGGCGCTTTTACCTCCTGCTGACAGGAATGCAGGCTCGTTTTCACTGGGCTCCTAGTTCTTTGCAGTTTGTCTATTAACTACTACAAGTCTTGAATTTAGCCAGTGTTTTCCAAAATTGGCTGGCTCTGAAAGAAACCACCTGCCCGCCGCCCCCGACTCCCCTAGTTTTAGCAGTGGTGATTAAGGATCGGCTGGATGTGCATTCCATCAGCGTTAACCCAAAATTCTGAAAGGAGTTAAACTTCTGGGTGAAGAGGAATTGTCTGTGAAACTCAGCATCATAAATTATTTGCAGATAGTCTCTAGTTTAAAACAAACAAACAAAAATAGAAAAAAATGGAGGAAAAAAGTGAAAGGACAATCTAACCAAATTTTTCCAACCAATTTGTTTTGATTTGGACATGGCAGCTACAGCTTCTGTTGCCCTTCTAATATTGCTAATTTAAGAGCATTGCATACCATCCAGACCAATCGGAACCCTTTCAAACACCTGTGGCTTGGCGAAAAAGCAGCCTACGAGGTGGGTAAGCCCTTGTCCTTTCTCTTTTTGTAGCTGAGCCGTGCTACTGTTCATGACCCTGAGACTGGGAAACTGACCACAGCACATTACAGAGTCTCTAAGAGGTAAGGGGAATGTCTTCCAAAGGTATACCCTGTCTGAGGAAGTCTGCTCTGGGACTGTACTGCTTCATCTCTAAGCATGGGGCAAATAAGGATTCTGGGTCACTTTTCTATTCTTAGTCTCTCTTTAGAAGAAAGAGAATGGCCTAAAGCAAACCGAGCTGTCCTATAACAAAGCAAGCGGTCTGCAGAAGTAGGAAATAGTTCTAAATGTCAGTGGTATCCAAGATGGAAGTGCCCTCTTCTGCTTAGCATGGCTTGGCTAAGGCAACTAACGTACTAAAATGTTAGCACAGCGCGGGCTTCAGCTGAGACTAACACACGGTGGGAAAGGCCCTGGCTGTGTACCTCACTTCTGCCCCGAAACTTGGGTATCGATACTTGCTGCTTTAAACTAGGCACTCCTGAGCTGCTGTAATTCATGGAAATAGCGCAAATGAAAGCTAGTTGGTAATTTTAAAGAACTTCTCAGTTTAAACAATTGAAAATAGTTGCTGCTTTAATAGAAAACTGTGTTCTTTCAGCTTCTTTGAACAAAAAAATGAAATTAGAATGGCTAGTAGCTATGAGTTTCTTTAAAAAGATAAAAGTGCTTCAAAATACTGGATCACAAGAAGTCAATTGATTCAGGAACGATTAGAACTCTCATGGAAACTAGAAAACCATTGTAGCTGAAGTCTGATCCTTAAAGCCAGGCTTGTTACAAGTAGTGGCAAGTTGAAAACTTTTGTTTTTAGACATTGAAAAGTGCCTTGCACCTTCAGCAGCGTGCTGGTCTACTCACTCATCACAGTGTGTGCAGGTAGCGGGAGTCCTTTGGAAACTGTCTGGTGAGCTCTTACGGGTTTGCTCCTTAAACCCACCTCCACAGGCCCCCACAAGAGTAACTTTAGGAATGTACCTTTTCCTGTTTGACGTGTGCTGCTTTTAATTTTTGTTTTGTTTTGTTTTTTAATGTTAAAGTCTGTCCACGACTTCTCTGTCTTGGTTATCTGTGACTGTGCATTTCAAAGAAAGCATTTACTCGGCCTCAGGGTTTGTCCTCTGTGACACAGACCACTCTGGGACATTTACTTGTTAATCCTTTTGAACATACCCTCATGGTTTCTATCAAACTTGATGTGCTAATAATAGGAATTAGAGAAGGTGACCAGATCACTAATTGAAATTGAGATGCATAATTGGCCCCTATTTAAATAGATAATCCTTAGTAAAAGAACTCTTTATTTAGTGTTTTGATTTTTCATTAGTGGGAACAGTCAGAAAAAATAGTACTAGACAACACTGATCATTAAAAGCCGATTCCCTCGTGCATGGCTGATGGTGCGACCCGATCCTGTTTGCCATCACCTTGTTATTGGCTTTGTGACATGACAAAATAACTCTTTCTCCCAGGCTTTAATCTGGAATTAACTGTGTGCTGTACCTTGCCCAGGGACTCTGATAAAGTGTAAGGGCAGCCGGTGTCTGTGAAGTACCGCTGCCTCCTCAGTGCAGTGTGCAGCAAGCCCGGAACAGAGCCTGGTGTCCACTACCTGGTAAATGAGACCCCGAGACGTTTAAGGTTTGGTGCTCAGAAAGGTGCACTCCAGGAATTCCTTCCAACATACCTAAGGAACTCACGGAATTAAATCAGGTTTTACTGAGCTAAGATTTTTAATTCTGTATTTTACTGGAAACAGGAAAGAGAATTGGAAAGAAACATACAAGTAAATGGGGCACAGCATGTTGTAAAGTCAGTGAAGACAATTTTTTTGAGGAAGGAGGGGGACTTTCCTTCTCATGCTTCCTCTTGCCTTTGCATTCCTCCATGTGCAGATTGCTTAGTATGTATATACTTTAAAAGAGAACTTGACCCCTAAATGTATAGTAGGAGGCAAAAGCCACCCCTGAAACCCCAACCCCCAAGCCAGACTGCTTTAGAAGGATCATGTCATTAATGCTGGATTGCTGAACTTCTCTTGCAGAACCACTGCTAGAAACATCTTTCTGTTAGAGCTGTTTGAGCTGCTTTGGATTCCAGATGAATCATTGCTCCTGAAAACCAAAAAAATGCTTGCTTTATTTTTTTAATAGATGACTGCTTTCCCCCTTTGAACATTCTTTCCTAGCAAATGCACTTCTAAATTACAGCATTCCTCTCTCTGAGAGGACTACTGTTTGCTGTGCAGTACGTGGCAGGCTGTATAAAAGGGGGCGCCTTGCCAGCAATACAAGGAGCACCATCAAACAGTGCTGTGTGCAGTACCAGAATAAACTGAGCCATTCTCGCACCGCTTTTAAAGAAGTGGCTTTTTTTTGCCCCTTTCCTCCCAGCAGCCAGTCGGAGCTGGTAGCACATGAGGTTAAAGTTTCCACTTCAGAAATACCAGTTTGTGCTTTTATTCACTCCCTGTTGCCTCTCTGCTAGTACTTTTTACATACTGAATACATTTTAGACAGTTCTTAAACATCAATGCCAGTATTACGTGTGACCAATGACTTTTACAAAAGCAGTGTTGAAATAAATTTGGTGCAGTGCAGGTGCTGAACCTAAGAAGAGAGCCGTTGTGTGTCTGGTACTGGACCAACTTGTGCAGGTGGAGGAGATGGGCTTTTGGGCACATAAGGCCGCGTATGTCATGGAGCTCTGGACAGTTNATACTGCTTTGTTTAAAATTATTTCTGCATATAAATATTGCACTATTAAAAATCTCTAATAAGATACCTGGTACAGAATTACAAGAGGGAGCAGTAAATGTAATTACTGCTAGCTGTTTGTAATGAATATAACAGTTGTTAAAAGCCAGATCTTGGTGTAAGGAAGAAGAAAAGCAATCCGCCAGCATGAATTCAGCATGCTAATTAAATTCTTTCAATTTCTATAACATATTGGCTTAGTTCACGGGTGTCTTTTTACAAAACCAAGCGGGACACCGAAATACTATGCCTTTTTTAGTCGGGGGGTTTGGTGTGGTAGTTGTTAAGGAAGTATCAAATCCTCCTGTAAGTAAAGTTGCCCACATCTTAAAGTGCCATGTTTCTGCCTTCCCAGAAATAAGCTTGTCCCTTTTTTTATTAAGTCTTCTGCCCATAGTGAACTCATAGGTGTCAGCTGGTCAAAAATAAGACAGAGCTCTGTTCATGCAAGTGAACGTGTCAGATGAGCAACTTAATTTAAAAATGTACATTGAAGACTAGAGCTGCGTGCAATTACTGAATTGTACTGAACTTTGGACTATGCATATGTTAAAAGAATAAAGTTTGAGGACAATTTAAGGCTATTAATGCTGTACCACATATGCCACTGAAGGAGGTGGTTGCGTGGTTGTTTTTTTTTGTGATAGACAAGAGCAGAGAAAAAAGATTCCTTTGTGTGAAGGAATACCTGCTTATAAATGGTCTAGAGCTAGGCACACATGTACTTTGATGTCAGCAAAGGACCAAAGGCTGAGACTAGCGACCAAAGAAGCCAGCACAGGACAGATTATTACATTCTGTGGAGCCTGCAGCAACAGGAGGCCCTTGTTCTGCGTCCTAAACGCCACAGGCACAGAGACCTCCTGGTGCTGGCCACTCCGTGCAGGGACTACAAGCCCTCCTGAGCGTTCTGCCCTCATGGAAGCCCATTTCATGACACTGACAGGGTTAAATCAGGCTCTAACTCTTCACATGTAACTATTCAGCATGACATGCCTCCCCTTAAGTTTTGCTCAGCAACCAGCAGGCAGGCTGGCACTTTAAATGTCATTTCAGTTCCCTGTTTCCTCCACCTTTCATAGGCTTTCTTTGTATCCTTGGGCAATTAATTTTACTTTTAAAATATATATATAGTAGTTTTCCATCATGAAAGGATGTAGTATTCTCCCTGTTGAAAGCATTCATTGCAATGCTAAATAACCAATATAGTAAGAATGCTTTTTGCTTTTTTTTTTTTTTTAAAAAAAAGTATAGACTGGCCAGAAGTAGCACGAGGCTGTATTGGGGCTTTTCTTGTGTATTCAGTGTGAGGTTAGATTGCTTGTGAGTGTTACCTGTTCAACATGGCTGTGGAGCATGTGGATGCATAGCTGCTTTTTTTGGGAGGGAGAGGTGGGGAATGCTTTGTGTAAGTAGTCTTTCCATTCTTCTACCACCTTAAATCAAAGCAGGTTTCATTGTAACACTTCCTTATACTAACAGTGTTCAGACGTGGATAAATCTTCGTATGTGTCTGTGCAAGTCTGTCTGGAGAAATCTTATTTCTTTTATCTATCGTTCACTTGTCATTTAAAAAAAAAAAATGCTCGTAGAGATTCTGTAACCTGTGTCAGTGCCTTGTGTCACATGTCATGCTACTGTTCCTCCCATGCAAAGTGTATTGGTGTTTATTTTTTTAATACCTTTTCTTAAATAAATTTTTTTTTAATTAAAAAAAATTTGAGTAGCACTGCTCTGGTGTACTTGCCAGCTAGGCTCTGTGTGCAGCTATTGCTGTCCAACAGTCTTGAAAAAAAGCAGCAGGAACCACTGATGAGCCGAAAAGGCTGAGTCAGATGCTAGAAAAACAGCAGAACTAGCTGTCTCCATTTTCCTGCAAAAAGGGGAAAATGTGGGGTTCAAATCATCAATATTATCATCCATATTAGTTACTAGCAGGGGACTGCTAAAGTAAATAGAGGCCCAGGGAAGGCAGGGAGCATGCCAAGAGAGGAGCAGGTAAAGTTAAGGCGCATTGGCTAGACCAGGAGGAGTAAAGCAGCAAGAGAAACAAGCATTATGTGAGCAGATAAGTGGTTTAAAAGAAAAAAGACAAAGAGAAGATGAAATTGATGTTTTTTCAAAAAGAACAAAATCTTTACCTTGTAAAGAGCTGAAAAATGCCTGTGTGTTTGTTTCCATGTAAGCAAGGGGATGTGTTCAGGGCTGGCGAGTGTCCAGCGGGGATGCGCAGAGCTGCGGTTACACTAAGCTCGTGCCCTTTTCTGCCAAACGCCGCTATTCTGGGTGTGTGGCTGCTGCTGGAGGACACAGTTGCAGCTTCCGAGAATGAGCAACCACTTAGAGTAGAAAATTCTCTACTGGGTCTGGGTGAAGGCAGCAATTCGCGTGTAGAGCTGCTTCTCTACCTGTTTGTACCTTCTGTCGACTAGTTTGCCAATTAGTTTAAATGCAGTATTTTTATCTGAAAAGTTCTAATTTACAGTAGGAGGCAGACATCTTGGAGATGCCTTTGGAACTGTGAGGCTGACCTTTTACATCTATATTTAAAAAAAAAGTTGGGTGGTTTTTGGTTTTTTTTTGTTTTTTTTTTCCCCTTAAAAGTCACTGTGTACCTCAAACGTGCTAAATACTAAATTTGTAATAGGCCTTTTTGGTAGAAATTGTTGAATAGGAAAATGGTAAAGAAAGAGTTCTATGCATTATTTAATTGGTTTCATGACTTTTAGTACCATTGCACAGGTAAGTAATGTGAAAGGACAGCGCGCAGAGCGCGCGCCTGTAAGTGCATGACATGGAAGAGCTGAGTTACTTTATTTAGCGTATGCAGAGTCTGTGGGACTGTAACGCACCTATTCCTTTCCCAAGCACTGTTTCAAAATGCATCGAATGTGGAGGTGTGACTTAGCTGTTTGGAATGGGTAAGAGCAAAACTGTTTTGTGCCCATTTTAGAAAAGAGCTTGAAGCAGACTTCACTGTGCGGAACACTTTCTTCAGTCATTTGGTAGTCCAGTATGGGAATTAAGGTACTTGGTTTTAGAGCTTCCTTAAACCAGTACCGTAAGCATTCTTCCTAGAAAACGTGTTTATTAAATGCAGGCCTTCATAATGCCCTGGAAATATTTCTGATCATCCTATCAAATTCTTGAAGTACAAAAAAAATCTTAAAGTAATTCCAAATGTTGCATTTGTACTGCTAGCTTACTGCCTATTACTACCATATTTTATTAATTATTTCCCACCTGCACCCCCCCTTAGTGCTTGGTTGTCTGGATATGAAAGCCCTGTGGTATCTCGCATTAACACAAGGATACAGGACCTAACAGGACTTGATGTCTCCACAGCAGAGGAACTACAGGTAAGGACACGTATGATGGTGAATGTCATTTGGCATTTCATTTTGGGTGGCTTTGCGCACAGTATTGCGCTTGCTCAGGTAGCGTTGGTGAGGTGGCCACAAAAGCACCTTCGGCCCAGGGGTGGCTGATTTGGTGGCCGGTTTGATTCCAGGTCATGGGAAGAATGAGCAGTTTTTTTACAGGAAGGAAGTAATGAAGTTGTCTTTGCGGAGTAGCGCTTACTTTAGTGTGTAATGGCTTGCTGTTGTTGGAAGGAAACAGTAATAACTCAAACTCCTGCTGTTTGTTGAAGTGGATGTGTAATTCCTTTTTATTTATACTAATAAAACTGAGTTTCATTGCTGCAGGGTCAGACTTTGCTGCTGTGGTGGTAGTGAAAAGTTTAACTTGACTGATACTTAGGGAAAGGGGGAGAGAATAGGTGTTCAAAAAACAGATTTGCCATCCTATCCTTGGTCGTAGAAGGCCAACAGTGTGTCTGGTGTCGCTGTAATGTGGGAAAGACTGACTGTAGATGTAACTTAAGTAAATTTTATTTTGGAAGTACTTGCTTTTATTCATTTGCTTGAGGCTTTTAAATGAACAGCTGCTTCAGCAATTCTGAGAAAGCATTAATACCTAGAAAGCAGGACACCTAGAAAGTGGTTCCTGAAAGCTCTTGTGCTACTGTGCTACTCCCTCAAGACTCTTGATGATAAAATGCCCAAGCATCTGGTTGAAAATTGAGGTTATGAATACATAGAAGAGATGAAAAGTATTAAAAAAAAAAATCAATCAGGAAAAAGGACAGTGGATCCTCTTTATTGATACAGAGATCAAAAACAGATTTAAACTTGAATGATGTAAAAATGCTGTGACCTATTTTGAAAACAATATAGCTTGTAAAGGTTCCCTAGGGTAGAAAAATATTTTTCTACCCTGGGGAAGTACCAGATTCTGTACCTGGAGTACAGTGCATCCGGGAGTGCCAGTCTTGGCTGTGCTGTGGCTCTTGTAGCCAAAGATCTTGGGGCTTCTGGGAGCCTGTGGCTGGCCAGGTCTTCAGGAGTTTTGAAAGTTTTATGGTCAGGTTCTGTGACCTGAGAGTAATGACTCTGACAGGTCAGACAGTAGCAGGCACTCAGAAAGGGGAGAATGTCTTGACCCCCTTCAGCTGGGGGCGGACAGAAGAGCTTTCAAGGAAAGCTGACCCGGGGGAAGGGAAGGTTCAGCTGTGCCTTTGTTGGGAGCTGGTGTCCAGTTGAGGCAGACTGAAGGGCTGAGACTGTAAAGCTCAGTGCCATGTTCTGGCTCTGCACTGATGAGGAGCGTGGGTGAAGTCAGAGCTATGTGTGAATAAACCCAGGAGGACTCTGCCGCATGCAGTACGGGTTAGCTGGCAGAGACTTATAATTTCCTATGGCTTGATTTTTAAACTTCATCTGTCGAAAGCTTGTAGATAACAGTCAAATTCTTGTCTGGATAAAATACTGCTTTACTAGATTTGTGCTTCTCCTTTCACCGTAGGTAGCCAACTACGGAGTAGGAGGCCAGTATGAGCCTCATTTTGATTTTGGAAGGGTAAGTCCTGTTTTCCATCTCCACCTCTTTCTTCTTCACAAGCGTTGTGTTTCTCTTTTTCAGGTGGCAAATTATGGAGTGGGAGGACAGTATGAACCCCACTTTGACTTTGCACGGGCAAGTAAAGAGATGGAGGAGGGATAGTCACCTGGTGAAGCCTGGGCCTCTTGGCTGTGGCACAGTTTCCATTCTTTAACGTGTATTAAATTTTGTAGCTCTTCAACTTTTCTAATCCATGTTAGTGGAGAAAGCCCTCTAAACCACCAGCTGAACTGATAAATGTTTTAGGCATTAGAAAGCAACAAGGTTTTTCTTCAAAAATATAATTTAAAAAGAATTAATCTAAGGAGATGACTGATGGTTCTTAACAGAGCAAAGGGCACTAGCTTTATTCTAAATCTGAGGAAACATTCAGAAATATTCTAGATGGCCAAGGTACTCACCCTGTAAAGCCATTTTGTTTAAAATCGCTGAAGGATATGCAGCTAAACTCTATAAAAACTTGCTGTATATATATCCCGTGTGCCTGACATGTGCACCAGCTAACAGGCATGCAGGCACCGTAGCTGTGGCTGCAGAGCAATGCTGAGCGAGGCAGACGTGGCTGCGTGGGAGAGCACCTAATGCCCTCTTCTGTGAGGCTTTGTAGGCAGCGCAGGAAAACTTGCATTGCAGCTTACTGTGTAGGCCTGTGATGCGGAGAGGGAATGTCTTTCCCCGGAGCTGAGACACAGGCATCATGCGTGTTGTTGAAGAAATTTTGAAAACACAAGTGCTCTGTTATTCTAGTTGACATGCTGAGCACCAGCAGACTCCTGAAACTGGAAAAAAAAGCCTGCCAAGGTCTTCTCATCTCACCATCCGTATTTTTTGTTTTTATTTGATTTAAATTCCCAACGTCTTTCTATTCCAGCTTAAATTGCAGACTGCTGGAAATAATGCCACTGAATTCAGTTGGTTATTTATTGGGCATACTTATGTGTGATTTAACACCTTCAGATTAACCTTACGCTGTGAATCCAAGCCACCAACTATTAATCAGAATCTCTGCTCTGTAAGCACATGCTCAAAAGTGCATTGCAAATGGTTAAGAGTTTTTGTTTGGAAATGCATGGGTTAATTTCTGGAGTAAGGACTGCCAGAATTATAGCACACGCAAATAGTGGTCACAGGGGGTGGGTTCTAGAAGTAAGAATGGAAGGATGAGAAATGTTGGTATTGTAACCCATCAAAACGGGGTTTTGTTCTTGTAAGTCCCTCTTAGCTACCCAGTGGCTCTCTGGCTTGTTCGTTGGGCTGTTACAAGCGCTGCTAGCTCTGCTGCGGCGCACTCGGCTTCCTCCCTCCTTCCCAGCTGTAATCAAAGTGTGATGGTAACATGCGCACATTCATTAAGTGCTGGAACGTGGCGTGGCGGGAAGGAGGCCTCTCCTTTGACCACAGCGCTGGGCTGCTGGTGGTGGTCTCGTGCATTGAGAGAGAGAGGATGTGCCTTATTCCTGTCGAAGTTTTGGGAACGGCTGCCGCAGACGTCCTGCAGCTGGGATCGAGCACAGCTTCATGAATCACTGGTTGGATATTTGATGGCACTCCAAAATGCCTGTGTGCCAGGGAGGAGTGCAGCGTGTGGGAGGCCAGCTAGGTTGAGCAGCAGCCTGCCTGGCACGGCAACCTGTGGCTCCAGCACAAAGTCAGAAAGGCCAGAGCAGGAAAGGGGGTGAGGGCCTCAAAGGCAGACCCACCCCAGGGGAGCAGGGCCGGCAGCCGCCCTCGGGGCACGCTCAGAGCTGCCCTGGTGGCAGAGCTCTGCTGCAGTGTCAGTCTCTGAACCTGGGTCCGAAGAGCTGCCCTCGCTGTTGCTCATCTTGGCCAAAGACAAGAGGGGATAAGTGAGTGTAATTAACTAATTAAGTTTGTGGCTATGAAGAGGATTTATATACTCATTTTCAGACAGTACAGTTCTTACCCATTAGCAACTTGGGCTTATGCCTTCCCTGTCCTACAGAATTTTAAAACGTCTGGTTTATTTAAATGAAGAGAGACACTCATACTGCATTCTCCCCTCCTTCCAAATAGAGGGACTGAATTAATTTTTCTGCATGAGTTTGTCTGCTGCTGGCTCTGCAGCTGTATGTCATTGCCTGCTCTCCATAATCAAAATTAAATGCTTATTAAATCTGCTTGCTTTTATTCACAGAAAGATGAGCCAGATGCTTTTAAGGAATTGGGAACAGGCAACAGAATTGCTACTTGGTTGTTTTATGTAAGTGATACATTTCTGTCATGTGCTAGTGCCAAAAATATCTGTCACTGCATATTCTATACCGTTGAATGATTTCATTACATTTTTTTACTGAAGTATCTATCTTGCAAATGAAGGCAGACACTAATTAGCAGTAATACATAGGGGGTAGCTTCTTACCCATGCGTAATGGTTCTTCCATATGTTCTTAAAGAGGTTTTTTTTTTCCCCTCAAAAGTGAGCATCAGCTTAAATTATTTGATTGTCTGTTCATTTTTATATCTGCATAAGTATTTATAGCATGCTCATTGCCAAAACATTTGAGCGTGTAACATTCAGGGATAAGGTTGGCTGTTGCCCTTTCCACAAAGGGGGTGGGCTTCAGCCTTACTTAAGGCTGTTAATCACACAGCCTTTGCTCACTAATTGGGAGGTAGAAATTAAGTTGTTTGATAACCTAATTTTATCTTACTAAAACATGACCCTTGGGAATGTATGTGGTAGCAACTTACCTGTGCCTTCCCCCCCCTTTTCAGATGAGTGATGTGTCAGCAGGGGGAGCTACTGTCTTTCCTGAAGTAGGAGCTAGTGTTTGGCCTAAAAAGGTAAGCAAGGCTTTTTAGCCACTGTAGAGCTCCTCTCTCCACAGACTCAAAAATATAACAGGTGTATAAATGCTCAGAAAGAAGCTTTAAAATGAGTTTATATAAAGAAGATTAGAGCACTGTTCACGGGAGCACAGAGGTACTTACAATTAAGCAAAGTGACTGGAGTTGTACGGGTGATTCCAAGGGCCTCCGATGTCCTGCACGTTAACACAGAATTGTGTTTTGGATTGAATTGCTTCTACTGCTTAGACTCTTCAAAACAGTACAATACTTCAAAACACATTTTGAAAATCCCCAAATCGGTAAGTAGGTTTAGTCTTGAGGCGTCTATAGGGAATTCTCCCTGAAATTGTATGTTCCTGTTACGGTTTTTTCCTCCCAAGGATCACAAATGCGGTCTGTCTTTGCTGGCCTGCTGCTCATTTTTAGTACATTACCTTGCTTTCCAAAACTGGTCAGAGTTGAATGAAACTGGCTTAGGTCTTAAAAAAAAAAATAACAGCCAAGTATATAGAAAGACAGGGTGAGTCAAAGGAGACTCATTCCTTAAGAAAGCAAATGTTTAGAATATGGAAAAGATCCTTCAACTTAAAAGGAATGTCTGAAATACAAATACACATCCCTTTGCCTTATCAGTAATAAGTGAGTTGGTGTGAGAGCGTGTTTCGCACAGGGCAAAACGCTGAGGGTTTCCACTGCAATTTCCAGGGAACAGCTGTATTCTGGTACAATCTCTTTCCAAGCGGAGAAGGAGATTACAGCACACGGCACGCGGCCTGTCCGGTACTAGTTGGAAACAAATGGGGTAAGTACCCCTCACGTTGTTCTCGCTGCCTAGGGCCTGGAGGTCTGGGGTCTGGTTGTCTTGGTTTTCCTTTTCCTCTGGGCTTCACGGTGGAATAAAAAGCAGCCCAGAAATTAAGACCTTTAATAAAGAAATCTACTTTCTATCTGTATGTGCTTCATATATCTCTCTCTCTCTATAATATAGTAATACAATATAGTAGCATATTTTGTTACACATATAAAATACATGTATAATACTATTATCTACTTTAATAGTCTTTCATAGTTTTGCAGTTACTGGGAGGTTTTTTCCCCTCTTGGATTTATTAGACCAACTTCACATTTGTGTGTGTGTATTAAAATACTTTAGGAAATGAAGATAATCCTGTGCTTAGCTGGAAGCTGAGCAATAGCCCATATTTAGCTTAAATAGAAGCACGAGCTAACCAGGTGCAGTGATCAGATACCTTTATGTCTTTGCAGTATCCAATAAATGGCTCCACGAGCGGGGACAGGAATTCCGAAGGCCGTGCACTTTATCAGAGTTGGAATGATGCAGACTCCTCCTTCGTCTCTTCTGTATTCAATTTGTGTAAAATGCACACATCTCCTACAGTTTACAATTGACTAACACTCCACTACAGGTTCAGTCTTCAACTACACCGGTGTTTCATCTGTGGACAAAACAAACATGCTTTTAGTTTCCTCTAAAATATCCCCTTAAGGTTTTATGAACAGAATATATTGATTTTTAAGGTCTATGAGTGTTACAGAGAAAAAAAAAAAAAGGACAAAATACAGATCAGGGCCACAACTAACTGTGGTGTTGTGTGTGGTGTTCCCTTCACCATTGCCCCTCTGATCAGCACGGAGAGTTGGTGATTGTTCACTTAGAGTCCTCCTCCTCGCACCTGTCAGTCTGCTAAGGGGGGGATGATTTAATGGGAGGCTCCCTTCTAAGGAAGGCTGAATTAAACCAGTTCATCCTCACTTGCCAGACATTCGACTCCTTGCTTTTCTCGAGTGCCTGCCTGCTACTGTTGAGAGCTGTGGGCATGGTTGGTGTTTCTCTGGGGAACAGCTTATCATCAGGGTTTAGCCTGTTTTTCCACTTCCACAAAAGCCCCAGTTTTTAAACTGTCTTCCTTCTCGGCCTCTATGGTGAATTTGGCTCTTAACCTTGGAAATGTGAGCCAGCAGTTACATACATGCAGAGGAGATGCTTCAGCAGTGGTGTGTCAGACACATGCCTGCATCAGAGCAGCCTGACAACAATCACAGCCCCTCTTCCCTCCTTTTTTTTTTTTTTTTCTTTAATGTTTGTCCACATAAACAGATGCTGCTTTTATTCTGTCTTAGCAATCAACTCTTACATCTCTTCCTTGGGCAGTGGGGATGGGAATGTCACCATCTTCATTAATCAAAGCAATTGTGCCTTAGGACACTGAAATTTCACATTGGTTATTGAGAGTTCAGGTGATGAGGTAATACATAGTCCTCACAGAACACTCTCCACCCTCATCCTCCCAGTTCTTAATGTTTTGTGAGAAACAGATGGCCTATTTATAATCCTAAGTCTTTTTTAGATGCTTTTTATTTTGCAAATGTTTTTTCTGCTGCGGCTGCTGAATGCAGGCCACAGCAGTGACACATGACTTTAGTCACAGGGCAACTGTTGGCACAGGGTACCAGAGACAGTGCCTGCTCTGGCTGGTTTGGTGTTGCTCACCTTGCAGAGCTGCCGTCACTGCTGTGCCACACCTCGTGCTGTCTCCCCTTGTCTTAGCTGTCGCTGGGAAGGGGCCTCCTCCCGAGGCTCTGGTGCTGCTCTTCCCATGAGCCAGGCCTGGAGCCGTTCTGATTCATACCACCCACACAGAAAAAGCGTCCCCAAAGTCAGCGGTGCCCGCACTGGAAGAACTCACTCACAGTGACTTTCAGGGACCTCAGTTTGTGACGAGTCATCTTTATGCTGAGATGAAGTT
Organism: Anarhynchus alexandrinus; assembly: GCA_008711295.1. Classification (NCBI taxonomy): domain Eukaryota; kingdom Metazoa; phylum Chordata; class Aves; order Charadriiformes; family Charadriidae; genus Anarhynchus; species Anarhynchus alexandrinus. The sequence goes on along the minus strand of VUYV01000076.1, from coordinate 892,984 downwards.
GAAACCTCTGAGGGAGATGAGACTGTGTCTGCTGTAGCTGTTGAACTTCTGCTTGTCAGATTCCTGCGGGAGGAGTAACGGCTGTCCCCACTGCTCCCCCTAAGCAGGCCAGGGAGAGGCTGCATGGAGCTTCACTTCCCTACACTGCTTCTCTTCAACAGCAGCATTTTTAGCAAAATGTCTAAATACTCCACTAGCACAAGGACAAAAATCAGTGAGCTGCCCCAGACTCTTACCTAACCAGTCTGATTTTCTGGATGATGATGGTTTTACAGATTTAGGGGTCAAGCCTGAAGTCTTTACCAAGGAAAAATTCCAATTTTAGTAAATTGGATTTTCTGCCTCAATAAAATCTTGAAAATTGAGCCAAAAGGTAGATGAAACCAACTGTTAACATGTTAGAAATACCTCTCCATTACTGAGAATGCAGTTTAAGGTACTATAAGTTTGAGAAACTGCATACTTACAGAAGACACTTTAAAATCTTTGCTGGAAAATGTGTTGTTAAATTTCTACTGAGCCTGTTAGCAATAGGACCTATGTAACTGTTTATCCTTAGCCCTGCACCTTCTTGCATTTTGCCTGTGCTTTTGGCAGATATGAAACAAATTCCATCCAGCACTTAAGAAAACAAATAAAAAGAAAAATTAGAAATAGTGCTAACCTCATGTCTGTACCACTCGTTTATTCAAAATAGGTGGTACACTACAGCAGTATCTGATATAAACAGATTCACCAAAGAAAGAGGTTATCAGAGCACATTTTTTGATCACTAACTTGTAATCATTAAACAAAAGAACTCCACAGCATTTCTGCTTACCTGAGTTTTCTCCCTCATACAGTGTCAGACATTCACCTCCATTCCTATCTGTGGTTTTCTGTTTCCCATCTTTCTGATCTTAAGCTCCAAAAAAAGGTAACCATGACTTGCAAGTAAGTCCTGCCACGTTCCTGCAAGTAAAAGAATACAACAAACAATGTTGTGGTAGGAGTTTTGCTTTGGGGCATTAATTTTCTTTCAGTAGCTCTGAGACATCTATAAATGCTTTTAGAAAAGCCAATCCTGCATAGTTAACAAGCACAAAACAAAATCGACATATTGCCACCATGAACACATTTAGAAAATGGCATCTGGCTTTGCTATTACAGAAAAGCTGGGAGTTACCCAACACATTAAAATAATTACAAGCTAAAAATTGTAGAATTTATGTAAAGTAAAAGAGAAATACTGAATAAAAAGTGTCAGTGACTGCTTTAGGTACTGCAGTAGTGGAAGAAGAGACTGTGGTCTCGTACATATTGAATGAAGAAAGAATGGGTTGAAGCAATGAGAAATCACAGTTATGTTATATTAAGCAATGGGGGTTGGGTCCGTCCCCCCCCAATCTCTGTTCAACCAACAGCAAAAGATGAATGACAGGCTTGAAAGGAGTTGTGCATTATCTGGGGAAGTTTGCTAAACAGTTACCACCCTCACCTCACTTCCCGTCGAGTACTTCCAGTGTTAAACAGCATATTAAGAACAGTCTCTAAAAGGCATTGCTTGGCCAGTAAAAGTGTAGTAGTGCATGACTTTTTAAAGCAGTGAACTACTCAATAACTTGCAATTCTTCAAGGAGGAAAAATGGTTTGTCTTTTGACAGTGGAAAATTTCACTTGGTTTAAAAAAAAAGAAATAAAATAAATTCCTCAAAACTCAAACTCGTCTGCTGAGGCACTTCAGACTAGAAACAATTCCAGATTATTAGAAGAGAAAGGGTAAGTTTATTTTTTTAGACTGCAGACAATCCGTATTTCCTCTTTCTCCACTGCAGTAGTGTCCGTGCACCCAACGCTAAACGTGTAAGGGATTACACAGGTGGTGGTGCTACTTCCTGCCTTACCCCTTCATTTCTCAAAGGGCTTCTGGATCAAGAGCGTGGCTCCTGCGTGAATCTAGTTTTGTATTAAAGATGATTGAAAACTGTTTGGCTCATAGTGACTGACAAGTGAGAATCTGCCTTACTGTTAATTTTTTTTGTAATAAAATTTTTAATGTAAAAAAAAAAAGGGCTTAAAATAAAAGCCACTGCCATTAGCAGTGAAAAATCCTCCACATCAAACTCTCCTCGTATATATGGCTGTTGTAAATGTGATCACACAGATTTTCATCACCATATGTGTTTCCTGGAAACTGAGCTCATTTGTTTCACTTTGTAATCCGGGCAGGCAGGTGCAGGAGACGCTCATACCACAAATTACTATTAAACACGTTCTCAGACCCAATCTTTGTGTCTCAGTTGGAAACACACAGCACTAATGGGCTACAAAAAGGGCAGGGCAGATAATGCTGGGCTGAAAACATGATGTATGCAAAAATTTACAAAAATGCACTGAACTGTTCCGAGGGAGGAGTCTGGCTCAGCCCTTTGTCTCCCTAACGCATCGATTTATGTCAGTACCTGGTGTGGGATTTAATAGTGATGTGGGAACCGCACGAGCTCCTGGCTTCAAACTCAAAATGGGCGCAGTAAAGGCTCAGCTGCTAAGAGACCCTTTTCCAGGCATGATTTGTCATTTCCTGAAGCCAAGAGGTCAAACAACCAGTTATTCTGAATAGTTCTACGGAGGGGAAGAAAGATCAGGCTGTCCTGCGACACACACACCAACAGCATGGTAGAGGGACAGTGCATGCACTTACGTGTAGGAACGTCAGGTTGATTTCTTCCATAACTGAGACTTCTGCAGTTTATACACTACAGCTCTTCCTGTGCTTCCATCTTTCAAAACAGTGGAGCTTGTACTTAATTTGGGAGTTACCAGGAACCTGCAAAACAGCATAGCAAGGGCTGGTGAGAAGCCTTGATCCTTTTGCCTGTGGAATGGAGCCCTGCACTGCTGATAGAGCACTCGGCTTGCAGTTCAGGAACTGCCCTCCCTTCCCCATGCAGCCCACCAACACAGCTAATGGGCTCACAGATTTGGGGTAGGAAAGCAGTCTAAAATGGACCAGCATTTTTTTATTTTGGAAACATGAATTGATTCCGTCCCCAGCCACCCCATGCATCCTGCTGAACTGCTGCCGTGCCCCTCTCAGTAAGGTGGGCCAATGCCAGGAGAATGTGAGCAGCTGGATGGTGCTCTCCTTTCGGAGGACAGGGCTTACTCCAACCCTCTGAGCTTTTTGGGGTGTTTGTGGGCTTCCAGCCCCTTACCCTGTAAGGCTTGTGCAGTCAGCCTGGCCGCAGAGCTGGCATTACCAAGCCAGCAGCACAGAGGCTTCAGTGCAGGGGCCTCACGGGGCAAGATGCAGCCCATGTCTTTCCTCTGAGACAACAGAGGGGCTGCCCTCCCTTCTGCATGTGGCCTGAGGCACTCACCCAGAGTTTGGGGGGGGCCTAGGCAGCCTCTGCCACCTCCCAGGGAGGAAGGGGAGGATTGTGGTTCAACCTTGCTTACACACTGTGGCTTCCCACTATCCTACCTGGGTATCCAGGGCTCTTGCAGCACAGCGGCACCTAGAGCAAGACCATGGGGGATCATCACCATGGGAGGAACCCCCACCTGGGTACTGGGAACTGCAGAGCTGCAGCTAAACAAGGCAGGGAAGGGTCAGGGATAGCAAAAAAAGCCTGCGAATTGCCACAGGGCAGGATGAGACGAAAGGAAAGGAAAGGGTCTGACGGTATCAGCACCTACGGATGGGGGAAGGCAGCACAAGGCTGACATGATCTGTCCAGGGACTCCTGGAGAGACTGGACCAGACCATGAACTTGAGCACAAGGTCCCTGAGGGAGAGGGTCTTTAACCACCTGCCCATCTTCCTCCAGCCGCTGGACTCTGACCTGCCTCTGTGAGGGACTTGGGCGTTTCATCATCGAGCTACATTTCTCGTTCCGATAACGAGTGACTCATCTGGCTCCCAAACCAGGCTTTGAACAGATTACCCACTAACCTTAACCACAAGCTGCCTATTCCCCCCTTTAGGCTGTGCTTAAACATCTACCAGCAACTCATCGAGCTGGCTAAAACTGACAGAAAGAGAGCTCAGTCCCGCCATCCTCTGTCCCCGCCCACATCCCCAGCAGGACGCGAAGGGAAGGATTCTGGCAAAGCACGCAACCACACATCTCTGTCTGTAACAGTATGCTCAGAAAAAGAAACGCACAAAAGGAGCTGGACCAGCCCCTGCGCTTCCCTCCCAGGAGCCCAGCCCAGGATGCAAGGGGCAGCGTTTGCTTTGGCGTGGCTGATACACGAAACCAAGAGGGTTTCCAGCTTCACCTGGGACGGGGTTCACTGCCATTAGTGTGGGGGACACAGGCACACACCTCCAGCTGCACTGCTGTGGGATGGGTGTAGTCAGCTCTACCTCCCGTTTGAGGGGAGCAAGCTGCCAACAGTCTGATAGTGTCATTAGGAGTGAGTGACTCATCACAGCCCGAGGGCTGCTCTATATTTAAGCATTACAGAGTCAGAAATGAATGCATGGAGTCAGGAGCTGCTGATCCTGAGGTCAAGACGAGGTTCAGAAACCAGTTGTCAGAGTTCACCATTGTGGCAAACAACATCTGTATCTCTAAAATCTTTAGAGAGAGAAAAATAGGCATAGGGAAGGGGTATTTGGAACCACAGTGGGTCAAAGGAAGGTCAGACAACCTGTAGGTACCCGCTGTGCACAACCCCTTCAGGAAGTCCTCACTTCTGCAGCTTTTGAGCCTGAGCAGCAATTCCCTGAGATAACTTGGGGGGGGGGAGGGGGCGTTGTGTAGCGTTTGTTAGTTTTACTCAATCCTACATTTTTCCTCATCTTTAGATCTTGAAGTTTGGGTGCAACCAAGCTATTTGCAGCTGGACTGAAAACATCTCGGGAGACTGGTGCGGGGAAGGGTGGAAGGAAGCAGGAGGAGGGAAGGAGAGTGGCTCATCCCCGGGGCAGGGCAAAGGGGCTGCCACGTTTGGGGAAAGCAGTTAGACTGCTTTTTTATTCACAAACTTTTGCTTCGGGACAACAAGTGACAAACTAGCAGGAAAGTTTCTGACTCTTCTTTTCCCAGGCTCCGCATTTTGCCAGCTGCTCCTCGCCCGGCCGCCCTGCTCAGCTTTCCTAACTCACTCTGATTGATTTTGCAAACAGCCCGGGCTCCATGCTCTGGCCAGAGCCACCCCCTCCCAGCTGCATGTCCTGCCTGGCGTGGCACGGACAGCTCATGCAACAGTCACTGTGTTTTGCATCCCCTGCAGTCCTGCTGGCATTTTCCCCCCCACACTCTGTTCATGTTCAGCAGCTCGTGGATCAGCCACCAGGGACTAAGGGATGATGAAGAAAGCCGTGTTCTGGAATTGCCTGCAGAGCAACCCTAAAAGGCTCCGCATAAAAGCACAGCACCAAGCACAGCTGCCAAGGGGCTCTACACAATGTTTCCAAGCTATTCCTGAATAGCTATTTTGCTCCTTTTTTACATTAACTTCTGCCAGGCTGTTCCTAAGGGCACGGAGTGCCAGGACTGCAAACCGGCGTGTCATGCAGGGCAGTGATTCAGCCAATGAACGGCTCCCCTCCATGCAAGACACAGCCGGGGACTGTTGAACCCGGTTTCCCCTTCACTGGGGCTCCCTGACAACCAATTCCAGGGACCGCAGCCTGTTCCACCCGTAACTGACAGACCAGTCCCCAGCATGGTCTGAACAGCAGGATAGGCCCGAGCTACCCAGTGCTGCCCTGCAAAGTGGTCGCACAGGGGAGTCCTCACCTCATGAGCATCCCCACTGCTTTGTGCCATTGATTGAAGAAAGGCTCACCAGAGGCAGGGACTTGCTGATTCCCAGGCTCCAGGGAACAGACCACCTACTAGCAACCTGGCACCTCTAGCTCAACCCAAAACATCACCCTAATTTCTCAACAGGCATTAGAGCGCTCCCCCTCCTCATCTGCAGCTTGGACAGTGCCAACCTCCCTTCCCAATGCTCTCTGCCTCTCTCCTTGGGTTCATCTCCCAAAAAAGAAAGCTGGTTTGAGGTTTCCTTGGAACCCCCTGCACACCTTCTATGTCCTCTCATCGAGTAACTCAGCCAAGCTTCCTCCGACGGGCTGGGACAGCTTTGCACAGCTTGGGCAACATAACAGCGTTCAGGGAGACATCACACAGGTATCACTTGTGGCTGTACAACCAAATCACCTTCAACTGCTGACTTGAGGAACCCTCACACCCCCTTCTGAGGGGCACTGAGCAAGAACGCAGTCAGCTGTGGGCACCAGAACAGATGCAACAAGAAGGAAGCAGCTGGGTCCAGCTCCATACAGTTTCACAGGAAAGGCACTAACCAGCTTGTTTGTTCCTCTTCCCCACTTCTTCTCTGACTCGCTTGTCTGAGAAACCAAGACTTGGTTGTGGTGCCTCTTCCTTATCCCAGGTCTGGAGCACATAACACATGACTGTAGGCAGACAGGTGCCGGCACTCAGGTTCTACAGGGCTCTGGCACTTCAAAAGTAACAATGCAGTGGGGCTGAGTCTCCTACAAAAAAAATAAAATGCCAGAATTTGCCCTTATGTTTGCCACAGATTTGAAAGACACGCTGCCCAGCTCCCCTTCGCCCTCTGGAGAGTCTCTGTTTGACAGCCTGGCCACTTCCTCACTCAAACAGAAGTGACTGCTGCAGTTGGCTGTTGGAGCCCAAAGAGATTGGCCAATCTGCCAAACAGCTGCAGAGTGGCTGTTTCTGAGAGGCAGCGTGTGCTGAGACACATCCGAAAACCTTTCCAAGAGCAGCCAAAGCCTTCCCATGCTGTTACCCTTCCCCATTCTTTATCAGTGGCTTGCATCATCTTTTGCTGTTAGTGTTCATTCGGTTGTTTTCTTTTAATAAGTAACTTCTTTGAAACCTCCACCAGCAGTGCAGGCCCCCTGAGCCCTAGCAGGCCAGTCCCACCCCAGAGCCAGGACCTGCAGCTCCCCCACAAGCCCGTTACCTGGCTTGGGTGTCGGTGCCAGCCCTTCCTCATTCTGGGCCATCTATGCTACACGTTTAATTCAGCAACACTGGCATTACACAAAAACTGGAACAATGAGCCATCTAACGTCAGCCTTCAGGAGTCCCATCAAAGGCAAATACTCACCTATGGCATTGGTCCTATAACCGGAAGGGACATGCCAAGAAATTGTCCTGAATGCAGTGTTTCTAAACCCAAACTACTCCTAGAGGCTGGATCGACCCCTACAAGGCCCAACAGCACCCTGTAGCCATAGCAGAGCAGGACACGGCACAGAGCAGGACACGGTGTGCTCTGCCACCCTTTTCTGTCCTGGGTGTGCTCCTGCAAGGCAGCCTGTCCTGGGCGTGCAGGCATGGAAAACCCCTTCACACGACAAGTGTGTCAGCCCTGTGGTGCCAGAAGTTTTCCTGGGAGCAATTCCCTGCAGCAGCTAGGCTGGGTGGATGTCTCATCCCACCCCATTACATTCCTAGGAGGCCTAGGAAAAAGGTGAGGGGTGCTCCTCAGTCTGCTGCTGATCTATTACTCCCATTGCCCGAACAGTGGAAATTTTGGACAAGGAGATACTCTTCGTCTCCCAACAGGTAGGGGAGAGAGTGGGGCAGCCCACGCAGTGCCTCGGTGGGGCACACAGAGGGTCTCCCATAAGCCACACAACCTGGGCAGACCCCGCTCAGCTCCCCAGGGAGTGGTCCCTTTTGGGGAAGCTGAAGCTCTGGAGCCGCAGGGGTTGAGCCTGTTCCAGCGGGATTGTGCAAACTCAAACCCCGGTGTTTCTCTGTGAGACAAACTCGGTCCAAATCTCCCTGGTGCACTTTGCACTCTGACTGCGGTGACCTCATGCCGGCTCCCTCGGCAGTGTTTAAAGTCCAGGAGAGAGGGGTGCTTACCTGCCTCCTATGCACAACAGCTCGCTCCCACTCCTCCCTGCCCACACATCTGCCTGGACGAAGGCTGTGGGGCCTGGAGCCGGACTGCAGCATGCGGCTGCTTTTCGAGGCAGCGGTTCTGTGCCTGACCCTGGGCTTAGGGCAATGTGCTGAGGAAACAACACAGGAGAACACTGTTCACCAAGCTCCCAAAGAAGAGTCATTCTATTCAGACTGGGGCATCGGGACCATCCGGGACAGCTTTGAAACGGTTAACAACTACTTCGACTCCTTCTTAGAACTGCTTGGAGGTAAAAACGGTGTTTGTCAGTACAGATGTCGATACGGTAAGTGAACCTCACTCTTGCTGGCTCCTGGCTCCTTGCCCTTTCCTCTCTTTCCCTCTCGTGCAGAAACTTGCAGCACTCTCCTTCCCCGAGACCACAACCAGCTCCTATCCATGACCCGACACCCTGCACTGCTCGGCACAGAAAAGTCACTGCAGAGAGTCACAACTTCTCTGCTAGTGCCAGCACAGGGACACTGAACCCTCATCTATCCCTCTAACCAAGAACAGTCTGTTCTTGAAGCCACTGTGCTGTGTGCCAGGGCGTAAGAGAAGAGGACACAGGTTTTACAGCAAGGGCATACTGGTAACCAGGCTGCCTAGCTGCCTGCACCCCTGGAGAGAAGGACCACAGTCGGCAGTGAGGCCCTCAAGGGGAGGACGAGCAGCCCCTGCAGACCTGACTCAGAAGGGTTGTTAGTGCTGCCAGCAGCCCTAATCTCAGCAACCTTCGGAGTGTCATTATTCAGCAGTTGTGAGTTGGCTAATAACGTGGGCTGGAGGAGGGGAGATAACAGGAAGGCAAACGAGACCTACTGTCACCATAGAGGAACCTTTAGTACTTAAGGCAGAACAAGGCAGACACTTGGACTTTAGAGTGATTTACCAAAAACAAAGAGTTTGGTTTGTCCTGGGTGCAGGACAAAGGGGACAACATCTCGGGGAGAGCAGGGCAGGGACGGGGCGTGCAGAGGCACAGCGGGGCAGGCCCCTATGGTGCAGGTCTGTGGGGTGCTGGGCAGGCGGAGCCACAGGCAGCACCCGCCAGGAGCAGGGTACTGATGCTGAAGCAACCTGTTTGGGAACAGCAAGGAGTTTTCTTACAGACTGTGTGCTCTCCCCAGCCTTCTATAACTGTCCCCACAGCAATAATTGTCCTCTGTCACCTCAGCCTGCCCATCCACAACTGCCTGTCAGCCCTTTTCTCCCCAGCTCCATCCCACGTCCCTTGTGACCCCCTGGGCAAGATGCTTGTGAGCACAGAGGTGATTTCAACCCCTCTCCTTCCCTGAGCGTTGGTTTTCACAGACACGGACTCCCTACTTTGGAGATCCCACTGACTCAGTTTTTTGCCTGTAGGCATCCCGTTTCTTCCAGAACGCAGGCTCCATGCTGCACCTCTCCAGCCTGTGCAGGGTTGTTTGTAACGCTCTCCCACAGATGCAGCCGGAGGGAAGCACCTCCAGACCCTCCCAGGCCAGCAGCGAGGGTGCTGGGAAAAATAGATGGGCTGGGACCCAAGCTCCCTGTCAGGGTGAGAGGGCAGATGGGCCATCCTTAGCCAAAGTGGGACCACAAGAAGAGTTTAAAATCAGCCTTAAAGTTACTGTGGCTTTTTTTATTGCTTTGTTTTAAAATAATTTTTATATATATGCCTGTCCTGCTCCTGCCAGCTCTGCTCCCCAGGTCCCATGCTAACAGCAAATAGGGAGCAGCAAGCCAGGCACCCCACAGAGCTGCAGGGAGCCAGGCATCTCTGCCATCACCTCAGACCCACAGTGGCCCTGGACTCTCAGCCCTGCAGCTTTAGTCCCTCAGCCCAGGGCCCCACGTCCCTCCCCAGCCAGCACTGCCTCCCTGCAGCAGCTCAGGAGGGCCGCGGCAGCTCTGTGGGGCTCATCAGTAGCAGTGTGCACCCTGGGGGCGCAGTGTCTGGAGGAGGAGACCCCCATGCACACCATGGCATCGCCCCAGCACACAGGATGAGGCCATTTGCCCATCCCCAGGGCCACACCATGGCAGTCACATGCTGTTGTGTGACAACCTCCCTTTAGGTCCACACCATGCTCCAAATTCAGAGCAGAAAGGGACTTGCCATTCTTAAGGCAAAGACTAAAAACATAGGGCATAACGGGGCTGATATTGCAGCGTGCCTAAGGCAAGGTTTGGGAAGGTTGATATTCAGAGCTCGTTTCACAGAGTCTCAGGACTCACCAAGTCCTGGAGAAGACATCACTCTTGGGCACATCCCAAGGATGGGGCTCTCCTTGCCTCTGGCCCTGCTGGCCTGGCCCTGCGCTCTCGGGCAGGCAGAAGAGCATCTCCACAGAGCAGCGCAAATGCCTGCCTGCTCCCTGACAGCATCTTGCGTCTTATTAGAAAAATGCTTTACCTGAAAAGAAAAATAAACAAGCACATTGTTAGCCCTGTTCTCGTCCTGTGCTGAACAACTCATTAATCACTGGCTGAAAGAGGAAACTATTGAAACGCTGCCCGTGTGCCTCCAAGGGTCTTGCTGGACCCTTCCCAGATCATTTGCCTGTGCTGGTCTCTAGTGCAGACATTGCAAACTACAAGTGGAGGGGATGCAGGGATGATCCTAAATCAGCGAGACCAGGTGTCTATGCCCAGAAGAATGAACACAAACCATTTTTACCATCTTGCTGCTGAATCAGAGCCTGACTGCATTTCCCCCAGGCACGAAGCAAAAATTATGCCTTCTACTTACTTTCATTTCAGCCAAGAGACACCAATAATAGCTTATTTTGCCACAATAAAGGTCAGGACTCACCTGTGATTGCCACATCCATCTTCAGCTGAGCAAGAAGCACTTGGCTGTTCCAGCTGTAAGACTCTCCTCCTGATTTTTCAGCAGCTAGTGAGGTCTGAAAACAACCAACTTGATGGATTACTCCCTTAAATCAGGACATTAGGGTTACAGTAGCGTTTGCTAGTAAATATCTCCTCCTCCTTACAAAATCTCTCTGGGCATCTGAGGGGTAAACAGCCTGGACTGGGAATAAATCCCTTGATAGCTTCCTTCAGCTGTCTGGCCATGCAGGACTTTAATGTTTTGCCCAGCTTTTAATCCCAAGGGGCTTAAAGATGAGGAGGCACATCCAGGCTGTGGGAATAGAGCCTTCAAAGTCAGGCTCTCCAACACAGCACTAAAAGGCTGTGGTGAATATGGGACACATCTGCCCAAAGCCTGCTTGCCTGGGGCAGAAAAATAACAATGGACCACTCAAAACAGCAAGGAGCAACAAAAGACCATCTATTCACCCAGAAATACATTCACTTCCCCCTGCCAGTGTACCAGCACTGCAGTGTCTGAGACCTCCTGCATCGCCAGCAGCTGTTCTAACCAGCTGGCTGTTTTCCAGTCTCTTGGCACAGCCACAACAGCCTAGAGATATTAAAACGCATCAGGGAAACTCGCTTCCCATTAGAAACTCAACTTCAGTTCTCCTCTAAGGCCATGCCAACAAGGCAGTGCCCCGAAATATATCTTCTTCCAAAGAACAGGCTTCCTCAGCAATGCTGTGCTTCTACACATCAGCATGGCTCTTCAACGTGCTGCTGGGCAGGTCCTGCTGTGCTTGCAGCTGTCCTCTGGTATCTCTCCCCAGCTGCCCTGCAGCAAGCAGACAGACCACAACAGGCCCCTGGTGAAACACAGCAAGAAAAACAGCCAGTGTCACCCACCAAGTCCCTTCTCCATCATAGACGTACCTATAAAGAATAAGGATGGGCAAGCAATAAATAACATGAGTCGATGCTCATGTAGAGTCAGGAACGCCTATTATTTCTGCTTTTGTCTTCCTGTTAGCTAGAAAACAAGATGTGGGAGAGAGGTTAACTGTGGTGTCTTGGACTTTATCTAGTCGAGAAAGAGTTCACAAAGGGGCACTTTATAAATGATTAAGCTTTGTTTTTCAGAGAGGAGGGGGGCAGATTTGCTACTAGGGCTCATCTTGAAGGCAGTTCAATGTTTTGTTGATCACCACAATTCTCAAGTGATTTTTTTTTTCTTAGGACAACTTTCTAAGGTTTTATAATAGCTGTAACTTCAGCTTAATGGAAGGTTTTCTCTGGAAACTCAGTTATCTCCATATCCCCAGACAGTCTCGCTCCTACTCTGACTTGCCACCTTATCCCATGAATTGACAATGTGCTGCAGGAACATAACTTACCATCAGTATTACAAGCAAGTTGTTAAAATTTGATCCCATCCTGCAAAATCCACCTTGGATTTTGAACTTTCCTCTGCCTCCTGCCTCAGTTCAGGAACATTCGAATTCTGAGTTCCCAATTCTCACTCCCTTCCAAAAGAGCAACTAGGCTGTGAATTGCACAGAGACCTGGGTGCAGCCCTTCTCTCATTATATTGCTTGGGTTATAGATTCAGCCCATATATAGACATAATTCCTTCTCTCTATAGCATAACCACCAAAATAGCGTAACGTGCAACGTGTACTGAATTCAGAAATTACGTTGCGTCAGCATACCTCAACGGACTTGAGTTATGTTTTGGTGCAAAGATAATCCTATAATGATGGTATGCTGCAACCAACTGATTTGTGCTCTTTGTCTACTGTGAGCTCAGCTCTACCTGCTCAAAATAACAATGCTTTCTGCACTAGAAAATTACCTCTGGAGCATGAAGCAGATCTGACCTATTCAAAAGGGGCCAAAAAGGTAGAAACACAGTAGTAGCTGCTATACTGAGAAATACCCTCACACACAAATGCCATCAAGCTGGTGGTAATGTCAACTAGAGAGCTTTATCTTGGCTTACAGACAGCTAAATCCTTGGTGCATACTGCGTTTCTGTAGGGTTGGAGTAAATTGGCTATTGGTGTCTCACAGCTGGACAGGATTTCAGTTTGTTGTTTATTTGTTGCAAATCTGTTGTTTAAACAAAACCACTCCAGCAATTTTTAATTTAGAAGGTGCTGGGAACGTTTCTTCGTAAGACCTTTTGAGGCATTTGGCTGTGAGGTCTTCTCAAGGACACAAGTACTTTTATGGCTATATTAACCACGGGTACTTTAGGTACCTTGACAGAAAAAAGGAAGAAAGCATCTTAAATTATTATCAGTGCTGACAATAAGAAAACAGTGGAAATCGAGTTTAAAAGAACCCAACCCTGCCTGAAGGGCTAAATTAGATATATTTTATGTCTATATAAATTCTCTAGCGGTGCTCAGGGAAGCAGAAACTTAACCCTAGAGGTGATGGACTTACAGAAGGCTCAACTTACACGTGTTTTTGTTGGAGCATTTACACAGCTCACAAAGTTTTCCCAGAGCAGGGTTCAAATGTCTTATTTTAACACTTGACTCTGCATTTGGGATCTCCCTTTTACAAATCCAGCTGGGACAGAAACAGAACAAGCACTGAACACAAATCAAGGGACAGTACAGAAAAACTTGACACCACTGTTTCTCCCGGAGAGAACCCTCTCTCACCTTGCTCCTTGCACAGCTGGGTCAAGGCACACAAGCAGCCTGGTGACTCATCCTCCCCAAATTGGAGGTGTTAGGTTAGATGGAGATGAGGGTTGAGGTAGGAATGAGAGAAAGAGGATGAGACAGGGCAGGGAACAGATCGATCTCCCTTCCACATGGACATAGCACCCAACCCTGGGTGCCAAATCCTCACACCCAGAGCGCTCGGTCAGCTGTACACAAAGCCCCAGGAAGGGCTGACAGGCAGACAGGAGGGCTTGCACACCTTCAAAGCAAAGTAAAATAGATTAAATCGCTGCTAAAGCTACTGGACTCCTTCTACATTGGGCAAGTAATTATTCACAGAGGAAATTCTTGCTCCTCTATGCATATTAAGAAGCATACTAAGGGAGGGGAGAGAAAAAGGGATAGAAACTATTTGCAAAATGTGGCAGTGCATCACCACACACAGAAAACGGACCAAGACGACCTCCTGCTCCAAGCAAGATCGGACATGCAAGGCCTAGCACAATTTTGCAGAGATCCATAGCTCACCAACACTCAGAGTGAACTGAGGATGGCAGGAAATCCCCTTGCTAAGCTAGTAGTTCCTACTTGCCCCTTTTTAAGCACTTGCCCCTTCTACTTTCTCCTTTTCAAGAGCTGGGGAGAGTCCCAGACCTAAGGACTGGACTCAGCCCAGTTTAAACATTTGAGAAGTGCTGGGGACTCAGTTCACACACACTACAGTGCTCCAGTGGTCTAGCCAAAGGAGCTATGAGCTAAGTCAGGCTCTAAAGCCTCAACAGAACTGAGCTGAGAGCACAGCCAGTGTCTCAGCCAGCTCTAGCACCTATCCTTCACTCTCTGTGTCTCCTGGAGGAGAATGAAGTGTTTGGGGATGCAGACCAGAGGGGAGCTGTCTGACACTCCTTGCTTTTTGGTGCTACTTTTGGTAAGATCAGCTTTCCTAACATTTTTCCTTTCTTTCTCAGGGAAGGCTCCAATGCCACGACCTCACTACAAACCCCAAGAACCCAATGGCTGTAGCTCCTATTTTCTGGGGCTCAAGGTACCCGAAAGTGTATGTACTGTCACACCCACAACCCCTAAATGATGTGATTCTCTAATCACAGTAACCAGCTAATAATATTGGGGAGGGAAAAGGCTTAGCTGTGTTAAGCACCTTGTGATGGCTTCTCTTCACAGCTGAAGCCAGAGCTCTAGGAAAGGGAGGAAATATCGCTTATATTGGGACTGCCGAAAGACAAGGCTCCCTACTGACAGCAAGCAAGGCGAACATGTCAGTCTGAGCTCTGCCTAACTTACTGTCAGTCAGGGAGGTATTAAGATCACAACTGCTGGTGGCCATGAAACAGGAATCACGTAGACAGGAGTTACATTTATGAAAAACTGGCCTGTTGCTCTGGTTGTCTCAGTAGGTACCAAAAGAGACAGTTTCCTGAGCAGGTTGGCACCAGAAGAAGAAAAGGGGGTACCTGGCCAAGCAGAGCACCGGTGTGGAGAAACATATTTCTGTCAAGTCCCTGATCAATCCTATGCCTTTGTAATAGGAAAGGGAACACGTTCAGTGCTGGGCAGCTCAGTGACATAGCATAACACGCAAACAGCAATACTTGAATGCATTCTCCACACCTGGCCATCCGTCCCCTCCCATGCTTTTTGCCTCTGCCAAGCACTGAAATAAACCTGTGGGCTTTAATACTGCACCCACGTGTTATTTTAAAGGCAATTAATGAAATCATATTGGAATCACCAGGAAAAGCACTCCCAGGAGGCTCTAAGAGCAGGAATTACTATTTAGCTCATGCGTTACTACTGCCCATGAATTCTGCAGCAATTAGGCAGATCGCTGCTCTGAAAACCCCTCCCTTTACAGCCCATTTTTCATGTAGATTAGTTCCTTAAACTACATTTCATTGCAAACCTTGTGGGCATTTCTGCAGTACCTCCTCACGCAGGCAGTCATAAGCGCTGAGTGCAATGAAGAAAAAACTCATCTCCTTAATATTACATGAGAAGGGCCAAAAAGAGGAAGAATTTATAACAAGCTAATGAGTCCAGTCTCTCCAGGAGACAGGCCTTCTGCCTCATCACCCCCATGGTTATTAGCTAAGCTTGCTGTTTACCTCCAAGTGAGCAGAACTCCCCTGACCAAGCTGTATTTGTCCTTGGCCTTGCAAGCGCATCTGTGAGAAATAAGGCATTAATAACACTTAGAGCAGATTTATTAGGCCAAGAAGCAGGACTTGTCAGGTTGTGGGAAAACAAGGAAAGAGAAAAGGGGCCTTTGCCACTGCTAGCATGGATGGGAAGCTCTCTGGCGAGTTCTGACAAATGAGAACTAGCAAATGGTCATGGAGGGGTTGTTTCCCACCTCTCTACCAGAAGTTAATACCCGGTGACAGACAGGAGAGAAGGGAATGTGGTCTATACTGCATTGGACCTGCGTTACTGTCGCCACTTTCTTTACATGGCGAGGAAGAAGCATGTTTTCCCTCCTGCTGCCCCAGCTATTGAGGGTAGCGTCTGGAAAAGAAGCCAGCTGGGCTCTGCAAAACCTCACTCAGTTGCAGCTGTTTGAGTCTAGGGCCAGGACGCAGCCAAGGGACACTTCTTTTCTCTCTTTCTCCAGCTAGATTTGGGCATCCCTGCCATGACCAAGTGCTGTAACCAGCTGGACGTTTGTTACGACACCTGTGGGGCCAACAAATACCGTTGCGATGCCAAGTTCCGCTGGTGCCTCCACTCCATCTGCTCTGACCTCAAGCGCAGCCTCGGGTTCGTCTCCAAGGTGGAAGGTAGGCTTCCCAGCTTGCATCCCCTGTGGAGGGAACAAGCAATGGCAGGGAGGGAAGCGTGTGGGCAGGGAGTCCTCTCCTTGCCAAAAGAAACAAAAATCTGCAGTAGGGAGCAGCACATCTCTCCTGCGCTTGTCATAGATGGGTCAGAGCTAAGTGAGAACACACCGCTCTGGGATCTGCACACACATACTCAGTCCCAAGTTTAGTCCCAAGACTAAACACCTAAAATTATTTACATTTGGAAGACATTACAAAACACATGTGGAAAGAAGAAAAAAAACACAACAAAAACCCCCTAGAAGCAATTCCTTCAACCCTTGGATGCCCTCCCTAAGAGTTCAAACACCTTGATGGGAGATGAAAAAGCCTTCCAGAGCCAGTAAACCACACACTGAAACCTGTATGTGGCCAAGGGCCAATAAAGTGGAAGAAGCCAAGGACAGGGGCTCTCTGGGATGTGGTTCACAGATAAGAGATGACAATGGCACCAGGGACACACCACAGTGTGGGCGGTGCCTTAGCCATTGCAGGGAAGATCTGGATTGCTCAGAAGCCCTCATGCTAGCAAAGCTCTAGTGACGTGTCAGCAGCTCAAGAGCCACCCTGGTTTTGCCTGATTTTAAAAACCTCAGTCCGCAAGTGTGAGAAGAGCTTTTTGGCTAAGGCTACATTTGGTAACCTCTGTGAAGGTTACGCACGTGAGAGCCCAAGCCTGCCTCTTGATCCTTTGTGCCAACAGCAAGCACCTCTGCACTGTGTGAGGAGGGGGAAACACCTTCTCTGCCACTCCCAGAGGTCAGCCATGGCAGCAAAGCTTCTCCCAAGCTGCTCCTCCTGGGGCAATTTCAGAGCATCCCCATCCTCTGTAAGGCAGGTGTCCATCTCTTGCAGAGGGGCTGTGCAGCAGTAACACAGGACAGGCAGAGATAAGACCTACCAACGGCAGATGACACTGAAACAGTTAAAGATATTTACAGGAGATCTGGTCTGAAAAACTGGCAGAGCCCTTGAGAACAGCCCATTTACAATGCCAAATAAAACTGGTGGTGCTGCTGAGTTTCTCCCAGCTAACCGCAGCAAGCCCCTCTGGGTTCATCCCTGCTGCCAATGCCCTGCTGTAAGGTATAGTTAAATATGCTTTTGTTTTCCAAAGGTGCAGCCTGATTAGGACACATGGGCAAGTCTGCATGACACCGGTACTAGTGCAGATAGCTTTTTACCTCGTCACAGATAAATGTTTGGAAAGACTGTCCAGGCCAGCAAGAGAAAGCAAAGATGTGGACTGACATATAAGTGCTACAGGCCAACTTCAGCCAATCTTTCCATGGTCACCCTTATCTACAGGCTCTTGTGCAGCCAACATCTTCCTATCTCTTCAGATTTTCCCCTGCAATTTTTCAGATCCCTCCTTTTTCCCTTCTGCCTGCAGCAGTGAAACCAACAGACAGGCCCTAAAGGAGTTAAGGTGGAGCAGCACCCACACTCCTTGGCTGAGCCAAGACACCTCTGCCTATAGCCAAGTAGGACCAGATTCCTCCAGCATCTCTGACTTGGTTGCCGAAGGAGGCACAAGCGTTGCTAACACAAATACACCTCTGAGCCATCCTCTCCTTCCCTTGCCTTGTGCTCTATACCTGCTGCTCCCTGTCCTCAGGGCTTCTCTGAGCAGCTCCTGTCACACAGTCCTCCTCCTCCACCATCATCCCAGTTCTTCTCTGGGATCCTTTCCACTGAGTCACTGGGAACTCAGAGAAAGCAGGCAGGGGGAGAGCAGCTGCACTCCCTTCACAAGGGCACAAACATCCCAGCTGCAGCCGTGCCAGTGCCAGTTAACCAAAGCCTTGGCTTTCCCACTGACTCACTACAGCCTCTCCAACGCCTGCCAACTGAACAGATTCCTAAAGCAGCAGGAGCAGAGCAAGGTGGTCAGAGAGGCTGAGATGGGAGGAGACAGTCCCAAAGGCAGGGCCTTCCCAAATCTATTATGCATACAGCAATCATTGTTAGTGCCAGTGAGTAAACCCTAGAAGACCTAGTATTAGCCTGTTTATTTATTGACAAGCAGTTTCTGGCTTGTTTTTTTGGGAAGAGGAGGGGCAAGTAGTCAGGCAGACCATATCAACAGCATTGCTGTTGCAACCACAGTAGGATTTTTCATGCTGGCTGGCAGCCAGCATTGTAACTCCCAAAAGGCAGAAAAGGTTGGTTAACAGCGGCTATAGGCAACTGAGGGGAGAGGGAGCCAGGAAAGGCAGTAATATGGAGGTCTTCTGGGATATCTGCTTGGTAAACAGTGCTGTTTGCAGTGCCCCAAATGATCCATCAACGAGAAAAGCCTGAGAGGCAAGAAAGGAAGGAGGCTAGGGGGGAGAAAAGTTAGTGCCATTTTGGTGCCACCCTAGGGAAAAAACAGCCCTCAGTTCAGCAGAAAGGAACCTCAGGATTTATAAGAATGCAATACCCAGAGAGAAAAAGACAGCCCGCGCTTCCAACTGCAAATACCACACAACTCAGTGCAGGGGGGTCAGGCTATGGTGCTTCTACCCAGCCCCAAGACGTCCTGGAGTACCTACTTGATCTTTTCCTTCTCCACAGCTTGTGAATCTGTCGCAGACACAGTGTTCAATGCCGTCTGGACCCTGGGCTGCCGGCCCTTCATGAACAGCCAAAGGAGCGCCTGCATTTGCAATGAGGAAGAACGAGATGAACTGTGAGGAAGAGCAGATGCCCGGCCTCCATGAGCCTGCTGCCAAGCATCCCCTCTCAGATACGGCACTTCAGCACAGTCATTTCTATCAGCCCTCTGGCCTAGCACAGGATGGGGGGCCCTGGGCCAAGCAATACACATCGACTACAACTTTTGGGCAGAGGGCTGCGAAAGGGGAGACAGCCTGTGAATACAGGGCAGTGATGCCTCCTGTCCACCACAGACGCAGTTCAATAGCCCTACCCCTTTCCAAGCCCATCAGCCTGAATGATCCAACGCCAATTTTCTCTACAGACTGATGAGGAGAGGCAAGCAGCATGCAGTACTGGTTATAAATAAGGGGCTTTACTTGTTTGCCTTAGACACATGTATATTAGCTCCCCCTGCCCCTTAACTCTCTAATTTGCAGTGCAAGGCATTAGGTTTCTGCAACCCCTGAGAATCCCAGTCCATGGACGCTATTTACATTTTTCTACCACTGGTGACAGACTGAAGAAGAGGGGTAATTTGCTTTCAGTATGTTGCTCACACCCATCCCTGACATTTTCCATCCTATCATTACATACCCTGACAACCCTGCTTATTTAAACATTTGGTGGATCCTAAAACTATTTAAAACATCTGGGGATTTGGTAAGCATGAGAAGAACTTTAAGCGTTTGTGATACAAGCACAATTCATATTTGGGCAGAAGGGGACCAAAGCCCATCACATCTCACATGTGAAATCACAGCGCTCTCCCAAAGTCTCAGGAGAGGAACCTTCTTTTCTTTTGCAGTGTCCTCCAGATCTATTTAATTCTTTTCCTCCTATATCATTTTCCCTTAGGATCCCTTTTTAACACAAAAAGTCTGGGTATCAACCTCCATCTTTTGCACAAGGGAAACAGGAGGCTCCCAGTTGCCTTGGATGAGATATTCAAAATTCTGGAGGCTTATCTGTCAGGTGGCAGGGCTTACATACTACCTCTGTGGGACAGAGACACTGCCAGCCAAGGAGCAATCAGCAGCCTCAAATGGCATTCTTTCTAAAACGTGGTTAATATTTCCATCTGCTATCGGGAGCTTTTATTGCATGCAAAATTAGAATTTAAAGAGGTATATGGAATTTCATCTACATATAACGTTTGCAGACAGCTTTCATCTGTGTTTCTTTTTGAAAGGAAGTTGCTACTGGGTGCGCGTGCCATGCCACATAAATAGTTCAGCGTCTTCTGCAAACATATTTATGGTTATGTTCTTCCATCTGCCACAGAAAAGTTAAGACTACAGAAGAGTAATTTAACAGGAATGGAAAGAGTCTGTCTTAGTTACTTTTCTTCTAGTTTGTGTTTAAATGCATGCACAGAGCTATAAATTATCTAAGCCCTGTACTCCTGTTCTCGCCAGTCATATTTGCTTTACAGTGAACAGCAATGAGACATTCATCTGGTCCCAGATAGATTGAAACAACAACAGCCCACAGGTATGAAGACCAGGAAAATGGAAGTGACTGCATGAGGTGCACTGGGATGTTTTCCACTAAGGAGAACCTTAGTTTACACTGATTAGATGCAATGACATCCTTTCCTAGCTGTGCTAATGCCACTGGACAGTGAATACCCCACTGCCAAGGTTCATCGCAGTGTGTCTATCAGAGCATAAGGCTAGACAGACAATCTGTTTATCCATCTAAGAAATACACACTTTTGGCTAGGGATGGGAAGGAAACATTCCTTGTTCCAGACACTTCCCAAACTTTACATTTCATTGGTGAAATGGTGCCTATTGCCAGTTGTAGATGTGAGCACATTCTTATGATTGAATGACAAATTTTTTAAAAAAAATAAAACTACCTTGTCCACACTCAATAGCTGACTGGCTGGCAAATGTCTTAAAGCATTTTATAGTTCATGTGATATCAGATTAAAGCCAGGCCAAGCAACTGATGACAGATGATGATATACACTAGACAAATCGAAATGTTCTGAACAAAATCTATCCACACACTGACACTTTGGAGACACCACTAATATAAATCATAATTTCTTCACACTTTCAGACCATCCCAAAACACTACAGACTGAAGCACACAGGGCAGCTACTGAATAAGCGCTACAAAGTTAAGCTGTGGTAATCAGAAAAACCCTATGAGTAGCTCTACAAGGAAACTTTTGAACCTTCAAGTGGTGGCAGCAACTCAAGAAAACCACCAGATAATCCCGCACAGGAGAAAAACAGTGCGTGAACTACAGTAAAACTTCTGCAGCCAAACTAAAAATCGCTTCCCCTCCACACTGCTCCTGCTACTCAGTGGTGTATAGCCACTGAAGCAGCTGATCACGGTACTCCCCAGGTCAACACCCAAACTCTGGGCATCTTCACAAACATCTTCCAAACATCTTCACTCTGCTGTGAACAGAAAGAAGACACTGTGCTCACCCAACGGCTTCCTGTTGACTTTGTGTATTGGCAGGACTATTTGCAGCTCTTGCTGACGTTCAACCCATTCAGCCAGCGTGCCCTCTCCCAGTAATGGTTCCTCAAACAGCAATCTCTGTTTCTGCCGAGGGCACAAGAGCAGGGACTACGGCAGCAGGTAATAAGTGTTTACTCCTAGACATCCAGCGTTCAGACTTTCACTTTACATCCTAAGAGAGAATGAGGTGGCACACATTGGGCAGCACTGACACAGCTCGGACTTTGAAGTGTGGTTGGCAGTGCTGGTCAGACCCTCGGGAGCACTGGTCGGGTATGCTGCTTTCTCGCACATGCACTGCGTGCTTGTGCAGTGCGTTTTGCTCCCACTCTGTGGTGTGGCAGATTAAATTAACCAGACAAACAAACCCCTTGGCTCTCAGATGAGTTTGGCCTTTGATTTCATGTCCAGGCTGTAATGCTGACAAAGACGACAGATGGAAGCAAGAGGTAAACTGGGGAGAGCTAAAAGATTTTGAGAAATGGTTTTGTTTGTGCCTAGGAGGCATCCCCTCCACATCAGAGGAGGAATGACCAAAGGGCAGTGGCAGATAGTAGACCTACTATCCTGCTTGCAGAGCAAACTAAACACCTTCCCAGACTGCTCCATTCACACGGCCACACAAACCAGTGTTTCCTCCTCATTACTCTTACAGATTATTTAACTAAAAAGCTTCAGAGTGGAAAGGCTGCTTCATATGAATTTGTCAGGAAGAACCAAATAACGTGCACAATAACTGAAATAAGCCAGGAAATGAACCTCTCTCTCCACCACTCCTCCACATCCCTTTCACACGAACAAAAAACCACCAGTCACCTCTCCAGAAGGCATCAGCTAATTAATTTCATTTCCCAGCTCTTGTTTTATCAAAACAAGTATATTTAGCAGGGGCTGCTTGAACAAAGAAGTGACAGCGGGAAATTGCCCGTGTGGTCCTAATGCAGATGTGAATCAGCAGAAGCAGGAGATGCACGGATGCAAGAAGGAGGCTTTTTCATTTCTTTTTCTTTCACACATGGTCAGATAATACATGAAAAGTGTTTTTCCACTTATACCTACTTATCATCATAGAAACATTTTCATTTATTCTAGCATACACACACGCACATACATATTCCCAAATTGGAAAAGCAGCCATGAAGCCATCTAGAAAAATCATGAAACTCCCAGCCCATCAAATGTCCATTCCTCACTGGAATCTCAGCCACCAGAAGAAATAAATCTGCGAAATGGAATACTGCTGAGGTGATTTGTGGCTCCCTTCTAAATGGTCCCTTTAAGCAGACTCCCCATCCATTTGAGAACAGCAACAAATTTTGGCCTTGGCAGCAATTTGGCTGCTTCCAACCAAAGTAGAAAATGGGTAATGCAGACTAGGGGGGGGCTTCCAGCACACTTACAAACATACAGAACAGAGCTGCACACTGTGAAACTTCTTGCAGGAAACCTCATGAACACACTGCGGTGCTACAGCCAGCGGCAGAGACAGATCCTTCCTCTCTCACCCTCCAGCCCTGCCTCTCCTACTTTGTCCTTCACTGCTCTCTGTGCCTCCTTCCTTTCCCCCTACATTTTTAATCCTTCACCATGCAGCACTCCTGCTTCTGAACGAAGCCCAGGGGAGCCCGAGCTGATCATCTGTTATATTTTCTTTGGAAGGAGTTTGATGGTCCGAAGGGATTCCCTGACAAGCACGATGCCACCACCATCACCAGTAATTTTGTCTCTTGCCAGCTCTCACCCACCAGGGGACTGCAAATGCACACAGTCACTCAAACAAGGCTGCTATGTCTCCTGTCACCAGGCTCACTGGGGACAACCCTGTCTCAAGAACTACCCATATTACAAACGATCACTATAAATACATAATGTGCATTGCCCTAATCCCTTTTGTCGGAGCCACAGCCTCTCTAGACCAGGATAATGCATTTCAACTTTCAAACAAAGACTTGGTAAGCCGCACGCTTGCGGGGTGTGTGTTTATAGATATTTAATGGTCTTTTTCTTACAATCAAGGTGCTATAGCACTTATGAAAGGCACCACAGTGTTGGTGGGGAGAGAAGAAGGAGAAAAATAATGATACACTAAATACAAGAGGAAACACTGTTAAACTGCATGCAATTATCAAAAGGCACTAGAAAAATTGTTTTATTAAATACCTTTTACTATTTAAAAATAACATTTAAATGCATCTGTGATAAATCTGACCTTTAGCTGCCTGTAATGACCACTTTTTTATAGCTCCAAGGAACTTACACATTATGAGATGTATACTTTTATACATGTTTTTGTTAATGGTCATCCAAAATCTCAGCACATCCAAAAGCTTCAGCATCATTCACAGAACTGCATAGCAAACACATTCAGCTACGATACTATTTGTATTGTCTGATGAAAGAAGGGCTTGAATAACATTTGTTTATTCAAGGACAAACAGTCCCGTGGAGCCTGCAGGTGGATGTAGGGAAAGACAAAGTCAGGTAACACTTCAGGCCTGCAAAGCCGCAGGGTCCCTTCAACTGAAGGGTTGTTGGGAAGAAACGCAGGTAAAAACCAAGCTGTTCTGCAGTCTGGGTTGCACTTAGAGGGCTGCCTCGTGTGCCCAACATACTTGACAAATAATCATCACACAATTAGGGAAACAAGTCCTGAGGTTCAAGTGGGGCTTTACCAAATACCTCGTTTCTCAAACAACCCAGAAAGACGACATTGGTAAGGAAGGTTGGTCTCAGGCAGAGATGCTGTTCCAGTGGGTGAGTCTTAGTCATCAAAGTCGATTCTGATGGGGCCGCCTGTCAGGATGTGGTTTGCCATGTGACCAGATTCCTCCTCCTCCTCCTCCTTCGCAGCCGACCTGCGCACCCGTCTCCGGCAGCCCTGGGCGCAGCGAGAGCTCTCGTCTAGTGCCCCGCACACGAGGATGCGGCAATGCAAGAACACCTCCTGGAGGGTGGCAAGACAGCAGACCAAGTCAAGGTGCAGGTCTGGGAATCAGACTGGTGATGCTGCCAGCTCTCAGAAAGCGTGAACGACACGATTCCCACAGTACAGCCATTTCTGTCCCTGCATCAACAAGGTCCTTATCCACCATCACCATCCACAGCCAAACTGGCTGCTCCATCTGTTTTCTTATGTGCCCAGGAAAGGGCACGTTTTCCAGAGTGCCCAGCCGAGATCTCAGAGCATGGCGTTTGTCTGTTAGCCAAGGGCTAGACAGGGAATATGAAGGCGTGAAATGATCCTCCAGAGGAAGGGATGAAAATGCCAGGAATTAGCTTGGAAGAGCTCACATGGACCGGTAGGAAGCAGGCCAAGAACGCATGAAGCCTCACAAGGAGATGGACAGATAGAAACATGCAAGAGAATTTGACATGCTAAGAGTGGTCGTTGAGGGAAGAAGGAGGACACAAAGGGAAGGGAGACAGCTGCCTTTTCTTTCTGCACATGAAAGGCAGACAGTGACAGGATTGTGGCTCCCTGCCCCCTAAATGACAAGGAGATAAAGCAAGATCCCTGCAAGCAGCAATTAGGGAAGCAAATATTTGTGAATGTTTGGTCAATGGTGAGGTTTGAAGCAAAATCCATTGCACAGACCAGGAGGATGCAGGTTAGAGGCAGCAGTGGCAATCAGACAGCCAAGTGAAATTTCTGAATTTTGAAAGATCGCATCTGTTTTAACCCTACTGAGGCTCTCCAGGAGCTGGAGAGGCAGCTTTATAGTTTTTGGAGCAAGCAGCATTGGCTGAGCATAACAACAGTGACTGAAAGACCTGATTTCTTTTAGCACAGAAAAGGAAAGCTATCTGCATTCGGAAAATGGCATTATCCTTCAACTGTCTTCCCACTACAAAGCTTCTGCCCCAGAGTGCCACCAGCCTGGACAGCCTGGTTTCACATCGAATTAAGCAGTGTGGTGTATCTGGAAAAAAAATAGGACACTGCATAATGTGCCTAACTCCTCGGGTTTCTGTTTGGTGACTGGGAACACTTTTCTTGTCCAGCATACAAGGTCCACTAAGACTACCCTGGAAACAACAATGATTTTAACCTGCTATAGCGCTGATGTTCCACAACTGCCCTTCACATTTTAGTTGTTTTCATCACTGTCTCCTAAAGTACCTGTATCAGGCTCCTGAAAGACACAACTGCTGGAATAGGCACAGCAGCATCTGCCTTGGGCCAACCATTCCTCCCTTTTGTGCTGTAAGACAGCCAACTCTGTGCTGAGACTCTTCAGTCACATCAGGGCTGATGCAATATCCAAGAGGTGGGTTTTGAGCTTACCTTGTTGTCTTTGCCCACAAACTTGAACACAGGAACCTGGAAATGCTTGGCAAGATGGTCCTTTGACGTGTACTGTTTCACCGAATCATCAGAAACGCAGCTGAGGAAAGTAGAGGGATGGGCTTTAATGGGTTTCCCAGAAATGGAAAAAGAAAGAGAAAAAACAGAGAAAGGAAAGGAGGGCTTGGCTGTCTAAAGCTAGGCTACCGTCCTTGTTACTTCCTGTTTGGCCACAGGAGAAAATTCGGGAATGATGGGGAAAAACACCAGCTATTATAATAGCATCTCCAGACAACGAACAGCTCAGCAGCAGAGAGCTGGCAGGACGTGGTCCAGTCCCCTCAGCAGAGGGACTGCCAGAGAGCTGCAGGCAAGTTTGTCCTCATTTCACCTTCCTGTGCAACAGTTTGCAGTGATCAACAGAACTGTTATACAGTATGTAATGTATTATGTACTTTCTGTATACACATATATATGCACATAAATCACACTTAAAATGAATAAGCTGCTACCCACATTACTAAAATCACCGATGATATTTTTTTAAAAGATCAAGATCTACTTTGCTTTACATCATTTACATTTTTCTTCCTGCTGGACTAGATCATACAGCTTAAATTCACTACAGCTAAAAATCACAATTTCAATTTCTCCATCACTAGCACTATACAGTCATGCGAGAGGTAACAGAACTGCAAGAAAATAAACTACTTTTATAAAAAGTTACATTTCAGGTGCAGTCTGTTTATATGCTATTACAGCCTATTTAGAGTTTGACAGAGAAACAGCAAGACAAAAATTTATGGTGACCTGATATTTACTGCTGCCTATTGCAAAGCCTGAGGCATTTTGAGAGGCCCAGATGCTGCTTTTATATTGCGTTACAATGCAGCTTGTCCTTTCTAGCAAGTTGATTCCAGAAATGTGGACTTTGCAAGATACTAAAAAAAAAAAAAGTGGTGGTGGAAGAGACAAGAGGTAACGGTGTGACAGCTGAAAGTCCTACTCTTGCAGCTACCTTTAGCTTCCATCTTTACACCAGAAATATACAAGGCATTGTCAGAAATGCCGACATTTGACATGTTCAATTATCAAACGGCAGCAAACCCCACATCTATATGTAGCTCTGCTTTCACTAGAATGTGTGTTTGGAAATCTCTGTGCTGCTCTGCTGACTCGGCTCTGTGGGCGGCAGCCTACTGCAATCCCTCCCAGAATCGCCCTTCTGCTATGTACAGTAGAGCAGCGTATGTTCATGGCAGCCCTAAGCATTGGTCTAATCTTAGAATTATTTTCACCACCATTTCTGTAGCTTTTCTCAGCCAGAGGAGGTCATGGTCTGAAGGGATATCCCTGTCTGCAGTGCTTGTCTAGTTAACCTGCCTGGGAGGCAAACATAAAAAGCCATCCAAGGGGAGCTAATAAACTAACATTGTGCATCTAGAAAAACTGACACAGATTCCTCCCCCTTGAGGCCAAACACTAGATGTTACTAAGTTGTTTAAGATAAAAGTGCTCTTAAAAGTAGCATTCCTGAAGACATCTGATTGTAAAGAATGACAGTTAAAGACTTTTCATAAGTGACTGGCCGGGCTTTGGGGCCATAAAGTGCCAACTCATAGTCATGTCCTTATTTGTGAGCATATAAACGGTGATGATTCTTGGACACTGGCTCAAACTGACTCCTAAATCGCAAGTTTTCCAAAGGTTCTCCACACTGGTGGCAGGAAACCTACTGGTTTGGGCCTAGGGAGAGGGAAAATTCAAAGAACAACAAGGAGGAACCAGGGATACAATGAGCCCCTACCATGCCCCTAAGTGTTTCTTACGGAGGGTTCCAACAAATGCATTGCGGCATGACAAAAAGAGCTCAGAAACCTTCCAAGTCACAGGGTCAAACACTTTGGCATTGTGTGGGGAGCCATACCATGTCCCACCCTCCTAGGAAACCCCCAGACCCCACTTCCCACCTTGGATAGGTGAGAAGGGACAGGGAGCACAGGTATGGAAGGAAAATGGGCGACCCTGGCCAGAATACAGGGAAAATAACCCTTTTCCTGTGCATAATGTGCTTAGGTTAGGGGAGCAGAGAGTGGCTGTGCCATAGGAGCTGTGCTCTGACCCTCTTACTGGGGGGTTGCAAGGTAGAAAGCAGGGCTTGGAGAATAAAATAACCACGTCAGCCTGAAAATGAGGGGCAGCCCGAGGAGTAACAAGATGAGCCTTGCAATGGAACTGCCTTAACCACATCTTGCTCAGACAAATCGCAGCTCTTGACCACATCAGATTACAAGGGATTGCCCTCAGTGACATGACCTCGCTCTGGATGCCCCAGAGAGCTGCAATATTTATCACCTGTGCAATCAGTCAATGCTTTTTATTTATTTTTGTTTTGAGAAAGAGGAAGAACAAGATCAGAAGCAGGAGAGCTGCTTTGGGGTTGGCTGGCTGGGCTAGCAGCAGTACAGGGTATTACAGAGACAGCGGGGAGGGATCTGGGAAAATCCTGATTTCCAGCTCGGTCACATGAGCATAGGGAGAGGGTTGAGGAGTCCCACAGAAGGTGGCTCCCACCTCTTGCCAAGTGAAGACAGCAGGGAATTCACAGGGAAGAAAGCAGGAGAGAGAATTTTCCTATCCTTCAGTCTAAGGTATATTCCCTCAAATTTAAACAGTGTTTCCCTTCTGGCAGCTGCAGTTAACTCCTGCAAGTCTGATCCTACACAATCAAACTGATTTAAAAATCCCATCTTTATTGCCTTGGGCTTTTGGGGCTGGGTTGATGGAAGGAAACTGGGTTATTACAAGGAACTGTTTGGAGCAGGGACAAATCAGCAGTGTATTCAGATAATTTTACTTTTTAATTGCTGCAAGCACACCGAGAGACAAAGAACTCCAGTTAGCTAAACAGCACATCATTAGCCTTTGGTCTAAGTGAGCGGTTCAATTTAAATACAGCACAGCGCACAGTCTGCCATGTCTGGGGACCCTGGGGCCTGCAGTGACGGCTGGAGAGCAGAGCAGGCTGGATGAGGCTCCAGCCTACTTTTCCCTTTGGTGAAGTTTTAATGCCCTCTGCAGGATAACAGTACCAAAGGGGCTGCTGGTGCCATAAATTCTTCAAGTAGTGCTGTGGTGAATTCAAGAGATGACATTTTCTGCCTTCTCCCTTCTCTATTCAGCTCATGTTTTGGCCACTGTTTTGAATCCCATCATTTTCACTCACGGTGAGAAACGAAGGAATGTTTGGAGCCTTGACTCTGTGGAGTCAATAAATCAATCCTTCAATACAAATCCACTTATAAACCCCAGAAATGTCAGGCACAGAAGGACTGCAGCCTAGGATGGAGGGAGAGCAAGCTAATGCTGAAACCTTTGTCAGAAGGAAATGAAAACAGTATTTTTATGTACTGTACTCTGCAGGACCCTTTTGCTACAAGACAGTCACACAGGACTTGTCATCACCAGCTGTAACAGTGGATGATTTAGCCTGGAAGCTGAGGAAATAATTGTTGTCCTCATTAGATGGTGTGGCAGACAGAATACAGGACTTATACAAGCACAGTCCCTTGACTGTCGGGCTATGACACTTGGGTATGTCTTAGATATTACTTTGGCTGGACTTTTCTCCCTAGAGGATAGCAGACAGGTTCCTAGCTGTGACGTTTCCCCAGTATTGTCTGGTTGAGTTGCCAGGCACTGCTGGATGCAAATGCACCACAGCAACATTGCACCATGGCACTATCCATGTTAGCACCCAAACAAGTATCTGAAAACAGGGGTCATCATAGGAACCACAGCAGAGACCACAAAAATGCTCCCCAAACCTCTGACAGAAAACCTGTAACAGTGAACCCACAGATCCACCCTGAGTTTTTTACTAGCATATCCTGGAATGATCACTAAACCCAAACACCTCAGAAAATGACAGCCAAACTGAGAGACCCTAAGCCTATTGCACTGACAGGCATCAGAGAGAGCAAAGCAAGGGGAGCTCCTGGAGCTCCAACCAGGACCAGCCACGGAGTCTTCTGCCTCATGCTATAATAAAAGGAAATGGGAAAATTAAGAAACTTGCTCCAGTTGCTGCGGTGGCTGCATGGCAGTGGCACACAGCCATCAGGGGGTTGTGCCGATTGGTTTGGCACTCTGCAGGCTGGCAGAGAGAGGATATCAGGAAGGATATCGTTTCTACTGGAGCCAACTCAATTATCCACAAGGCTAGTTACAGGGAAACATGCCCTGTAAAGGCTGCACTTGGAGTAACCTCTTTCACTGCCTCCCACTGTTTCTCCCAATCACTTTTGATGGGGCAGGTGGTTTCAGATTGATGGCCTGGGTGCCAGTGATTGTGAGGAACACAGCAGATAGGCTGCTGTGGATAGTGTTTCCTGCGTCACACAGGCAACGCAACTTAGCCCCACTGTCAATTCCTGTCTAATAGCCAGCAATGGAGGGAACAGTGAACTCACCCATCTTGAATCAGGTAGTACTTCAGGATCTCATCGATTTTTGAGGTCGGAGTGGCAAAGCAGCTCTCTACCAGCGTCTCTAGTCCATTGACATGTACCAAGGGTTCAATCCCAAAGTACAGAGAATCCCGAAGCTTGAGAGTGGGAAGCGCACCCCTGTAGGGTTCATCGAAGTCTTTGTCTTTGAAGATCTCAAGAGTGAAGGGAAAGATGCCCTGGTTGCGGCTCATGATTTCCAAGGGTGAGTTCTTGAGGTTGGGCACATAACCTTCAGAGATGGTATACCGGCGTGGGAACTCACACGTCACTGGGATCAGCAGCTTGCTGGTGCGGACAATGATGTCCCCATTGCTTCCTGGAGTCTGCTTTGGCAAGCCAGTCACCAGATTGGTGGCAATGATTTTGTCATTTATTACCTGCAGCAAAAAATGTAGTTTAAGGGAAAAGGGAGATCATTGAGAAAGACATCTCTGAGTTCAGACTAGCAGCTAAGTTTACCTTGTTCAGGAAACTCAGACACAAACTAACCACTGAAAGGACAGCTTGTGAAGTTATATGCTGCAACCAGAATGATGTTCGTCCTTACCTACGATCTAAGGGGCTGTATCAGTTTGCTGTCAATTTCAATGCACTGTATTCCCGCACGAAGCAGAGGAATTTGCTTCCAGTTACCACCCATCTGCTAAGATGAGCTCTCTGGTTCCTGACCAGTTGCCAGTATAACCTTTGAAACATTATCAGAGGACCAGATTCTGTCTCAACAGGAGGGTGAAGAGTCATACCACTTGCGCTTTCTGCACCAGAACAATGATGAAGCTGCCTCTATGAAGTACTGGGTGTGCAGAAAGCAGTGCCCATGCTGACAGACACACACCACTGGGGAGGAGATGGAACAAGCTCTCCTACTTTGGGATGCCACCTCAGGTCTAGTCTGAGGCCAGCTACACAGCAACATTGGAAACTGCTCTGTTGGTACAGCTAAATCAACTTCATTCCCCAAGTAAGCCATAGCCAAGTCCCGAAATCCAAGAGATCCCAAAAGACAGGACAGCAACGGGTATACATACGTCTACAACAGTGCCGCAGGACTTCAAGGAGAAATGGATATTGACGTGAGTGCCATTGGATACTCCTTTGCAGGAAGTGTTGATGAGGGAAAGGTCCAGGCCTCCAACCAGGTCCTTTGGGATGCTCACCTCAATAGAGCTGGACTTGCACAGCACTGGCACTACAAGGAAAGTCCCCAGAATAACAGTTTGCACTACAAAACTATCAGGGAGCATGAGTATATCAGGGAGATGAGGAAGGGCTATACACCAACTACTATTGGAAGAAACAAAGGGCAATCATTATGCTACGTTTACGATACTATCTAACAACAGTAATCTAACTACCTATCTTACATTCCCATCTACACAACACAAACCTCCCAAGCTACCACTGCCCCAAATTCTCCTGGCGCGGTTACACCACAAAAGACGATGAAGCCAACCGCTATACGTGCAGCAGAAACTTAGCTATGCATTATTTCCAGCTGTACTTAATACTCAAGCACAGGTTTGATAGATCTCTCTTGCACTGCTATGTCCTGGCAAGAGCCTTTCCCAGGTACGGATATCAAATTCAGAGCACCCCAGGCAAAGCCATTTTTTAAGACCCTTTATCAGGTTTTACATCAAATCCAGAACATGTCAAAACAAGGCAGAGTAATTCCATATAGATGCTGAGCCAAAATAGAAGCACCTCAAAATGCCATAATAATATTTTTATAACCAATAAACCCAGCTCTGACAAACAAACCCAATTAACTCACTCATTCCACCTTCCAACCTTTGAATTTTAATACAGATCTCCAGGTAAATTTTTTTTAATTAAAATTTCATTACATAAGAAGTGGAGAAAACATAGATATTGGACAAAATGAAAAAGGAAAGAAGAGGGAATAATCTTCAATTAAAAAGTAATTGCTATATATATTCCTTGGGTCTATACATATCTATTCAGTTAGATACAGGACAAGCATACTGGTGCATATATTCTGGTCTCTTCTCAGCCAGAAAAACAAACACCCTCCAGAATTTCCATTTATCATATTTTAAAATCACATGACAAAACTTTTTGCAAATATACTAGTTCCCCAAGCTTTCTCCTAAAATTACAGTCCCGATCCTTGACATTCATATGATCTCCCTTCCCTTAATTTTCATCCTGATTATATAATCCAGGATTCTGGATCTTGGATACAAGGCACACTGCTGAAACATGCCTTTTATCCCCCTTAAAAAATTCTCTTGTCCCAGCTAAGGTATTTGTAACAGCTACTGTGTACCTGCAGGGAGTATTTTTTAATAAAAGTTGATCTTTTCAAGGTGATATGCTAAAATGTATGCAGTGTGCCCAAAGCAATATGCTCTCATAACGACATTGCTGGGTTAGAACAGAAAATTAAAGGACTAAGAATCACCTTAACTTTTTCTCCATCTGCAGTAGAAGGCAAGTGGGAATAACCGAACATGTCAAATGGCAAAGCTCACAAGGAGACAAAGGGACTTTGAGAACACAGTGCAATGCAATGATGAATATCCTTTGGAGAACCGATTGGCTCAATGTGGATTTAAAGCTTCACTGTTCTAGAGACTCTTTGATGAATAAGAAAATTTAATGCTTTTACAAAGGTGTAATTCAGGGCAAAAGAGTTTGGATCCCAACCGCAATTCTCCAAAGTTCAGGACCATTTTGGTTCAGGGTAACTGTATATCTAAATGTCTTTGGCACAAAGGGGAAGAAAGAGGAGACACCTATTTAACCTCTGCTCTAGCATTGCAGGAGTTGCACCTGGGCACAGAAAAAAGTGACTGAAACCTGCGAGCAGATCCACTTTTGATTCAAGCCAACTCATCACCATTTGGGAAAACACTCTGGGAAACTACTTACACTAATGATCTCAGAGTAACTGGTAATGTAATTCAAACCACCCTAGACATTTGTACACAGAAGAGTAATCAATACTGAGAACAGTGTTTCAGTTCTACCAATTTAACAATGGTGCTGCAAGCAGAGAGACCACGTGCATCAGCGTGATTCAGCTCTGAGCAGGCCTGATTCCCTCAAGACAGACTGCCAGCAACAGCATTGGAGGGGGAGCTGAAAAGGCGCTGGCAATGTAGCCTGACTGTACACAGACATGTTATTCCAGGGCAAGTGATGAGGTCCCGACTGCCAAGACTGAGATGCCCAGCAGAAATGAGTTATCCTGGGTGCCAAGGAATCCACTTTTATTCACAACTTACATCCATTCAGAGAGCTGCACTCTCCTGACTTGCTGCCAGCACCCATCTCTTGCATCCCTGCCCCAGGCTCGCCCTGCGCTCACCCCAGCCTGCGAGGCTCCCAAGAACCTCACCTAGTCTTTGCCAGTCAAACATTTCAGTTCTTCACCTTCATACACCGCAGAGCATCTGTAAGTACTGGGAAAGCCTCCTCATTACCGCTTGAAACTCTGCTTTGCACCAATACCTGCAAGTACCCTGATGCTGGTAGGAAGCTTCTGTGGTGAGTCCAACACTCATTTTGCTGTCTGCTATTGTTGGCGCCATGTTCCTTGTCCAGCCTGTGGCTCCTTCCTTGGCCTTTCAAAGTACAGCCGCTTGGAGCAGAGGTTATCTTTTTGCACAGACTGCTCAGTAGAACAGGCTCTCTGGTGCTGGGGACCCCTGAACCACTGCTACAAACACAAATAAACTACACCATTGTACCCTGCTTAACTGCACATAAGGCTTGGGCATGGGAGAAGGGAGAAAAGCCTTTCACAGCCACACTTCAGAAAGAGGTGGGGTACTCGGGTGGTCTGCAAAATTTCAAGTATTTCGTTGGCAGGTATCTTTGTGGGAAAATTGCAGCCAAGACTGTGATTTCTGTGGAAGATTAATAATTTTTGTCCTGAATGAAGAGACAGCGCAGAGGAGGGTTGATAGGCTGCAGATCCAATTGCTTCAGGCAACTGTGCCTGCCCTGCACTGTTAATTGCACCACTATAAACCTGATTAGATGCCATAAAAAATTGTGTGGTACAGTTCCAGATATATTCTGTCATATCGGCTCAAGATTGCAGACCACTGCGTGGGGACATAAATTCATGAAACGCAAAAGAACAAGCAATTTTGCTTTATGAGATGCTGTACCCCAAGCCCCAGCTTGGCACCCGGCGGTGCTGCTGCTCTCATTAGCAGCCTCAGAAGAAGGAGAAACACTGGCTGGGAAATGCATGGTCTTCTAGCCCTGCTGGGATTGCCTCAGGGAGCCAGGATTGAAGAACATTGCTCTTTTCTGGCCTGCATCCATCAACCAGACCTTCAATCAGTAAGTATAATCACAGCTCTTGGAAATCCCCATCTCCTCCTTCCCACCTGGCTCTCTGCTGGAGCAGTAAGCACTACTGAATCCCAAGGGTGCAGTGTTCACCCCTGAAAACAGTGCCCTGCATTTCTAAAAAGCTTAAAAAGCAGAAATTTCATCAATTAGAACCATTCTAACTTCCCCTCTGAGGCACACCTACCTGCCTTGTTGACTACCATGAAGTCTGAATCTGTTCCTCTAACTGATGTCTGGGCACTTTGTGACGTGTCAGACTACAGGAGGTTCTGAGCACACCAGGCAACACCAGCTTATTGGTATTTTATCTAAAGCCCAAGTGAATTAGCCTATGACAGGCTCCCTTTTATTGCATTTTGTATCCTGCTCTGGCTATGGCCCAAGTCCAGCTCATTAGCCAATTCCCATGGAAATGTCTGAAAGCAACCGCACAGGTTCTTCATGGGCCCGCCAAGGCACAACACAAGCAGAGAACTATGAGGTCTGTCTCTACCAGGGCAGCAGTGTACCTTCTGCAGCTTTGTGCTGAGCCTGACAGGTCTGAGAAGAGGCCAGGCAAGTCAGATAAGGCCCAACAGAGAGCATTACCTCTGTCTTTCAACACGCCCACATAGCTCTCCTCAACATACAGTTTTGACTGAATGTCCCTTCAGCAGCAGATCATAGTAGACATCCTCTCTGTAAGACAGACAGGCTGCTTGATGCTTTTGGCACCTCAGAGGCTCAGGTAGCTCTGGGACCATGAGACCCAGAAGAATCCTGGGTGCAAGTCCTGGATTGTAAGAAGTCATTGCGTGAGGAGCTACAGACCCTCTGCTTAACTCTCAATGCTCTCAGGAACTTCTCCCTGATCTTCTGCTCCCTGTGCTCACTGCTGCAGAGCTAAATTGACCCCTGGGAGCCTGGACATATTTGCAAAGGAAATCTCACTCGGCTCTTGCAAAACCAAAACAGGGAACATGTTTATTCCATGTGCAAGCTACAAGTGCAAATGAGTCGGCAAGAAGGACTCCCTGTGTGCAGGATTTGAGTAAAGTTCAGATGGAAGGTCTTCCAAGGATAACATTGCCCTTCCCTCTGTTCAGCAGAAGCAACAGTCAGTCTTCACATGCTATCTCGGGCACTTTTCCAAGGGACAGCAGAAACACCTACTATCAGAACTAGTGCCCTGCTTCAAGACATGGGAATGCTTACTGGAATGGCTACAGAGATACTTGGGAAAAAACTACCTCTCTCTCTTTAGCCCTATTTTTGGAAGGGAATTAACCACTTCAGCTGAAATTGTAAAAGCCCAGTTTGAAGCATGGAAAATTTCAGTTCTAACAGCATAGATTTGTCAAAGGCATACACAGCTGAAACAGAGCAATATAATGGGACATGTTAAGCAATCTTAATTGTAAGTGAACACTGCCAAAACTGCCTGTGAATGCAAGATGCACCCAGCTGGGTTCTGTGTCTCTGTTCTCCTGCCTGGTAATAAAAGAAATCTCTCCAGGCTCTCAGTTTTGGATGATCCGTCATTAATGACAAAGCTCCATTAACCAAACTGGAAAGGACAGACTAAGAGAACACAACAAAAACACAAAGAAAGGTTCCTTCAGACGTACTTTTGGTGTCAGAGGACAGAGGTTGTTGGAAGAGATTTTGTTGACTTACCTTGGCAAGTGTGATTGTCTTCTGACAGAACAAGTCCCCTTGGACATTCACATTGGTATGTGTCTTCCACTTCAATACAGGTATGGCTGCAGCCTCCATTGTTATTGTGACAGCCTTCAATTTCTGAAAAAGAAAGGAAAATCAGTACACCCTGCTCCTCAGGCAGCTGCATGACAACTACGCAGGCCCCAACATATACTCCTGGCTGACTAACAACAGCATGACCAACACAGAGCTTGAAGGCAACAGCATGGTGAGAACTTGCTTCCAAGAAAATGCGGTGGAAACCTATTTTTAATTGTACAATTTCCTGTGTTTGTTATTTCATCATGAAGTTAACAAGGAATTCTGTGAAAAAGCTTACCAAGTTAAATCACATGCTATAACTGGCATACATAAGAAAGCTGAATAGGCAATCTTCAGCTTGACCCTTTCTAAATTCTGAGACATCCTTTTAAACAAAATTTTTGTCATTTCTTACTTTAAAAAGGTGGGGGGAAATCCTCTTAGAACTTTTACCGTGTGGAACCATACTCACTCCCTTAGTCATCACCAGAATTAAAGCCCTGGGATTTGCAAGGGAGGTGTCTTGTGGCGGACAGACTCGCAGGTTGCCAGCTCCTATTCCCATCAGGGAACACCAGAGAGAAGATGACGCACTCTTTGCCTGTGGGTTTCCCAGCTCTGATGAAGGTAGGCATAGCAGATTCCAGCATCCCCTTTGTAGGCTGAGGATGAAACTCTGCAAGTAGGAGTTTGTTTAGCAGGAATTCTGCTAGTTTGAGAGTTTTAGGCTTTGAGGTTGGCTATCCTGAGATGCATTATCACAGGGACAGAAGGACACAAGTTCATGGTGTAAGGTCAATTCCCCTCCTAATTTTCCCCCATTCTAAAGTGCAGAGGAGACAGGGCAGCACAGCTAATTGGGGGATTTGTCATGTCTTGTCTTACATCTTTTCTGTTTAGGTGAGGCAATTCTCCAGGGATCTGAGTTTTTGTGTAAAACATGTTCCAAACGACTACAGCTGCAGAAAAGAGCCTGAAAGTTCATCCAAATACATCCTGAAGATTTGAAAATCTAAGGCAAGTAAGGCCATTTCCAGTTCGTTTTGGCTTTCTATTATAAAGAAAATATCAGAGTATCGTGGTTTTTTAAAAACAATAACCTTCACTGCCTTTTTTTTTTTAAACCTTTTAGGATGAATATTGCTAGATGTTCTCAGTAAAACAACAGTATATATAATATAAAGAAATCATAAATAGAAAATGTTTCTCTCTAAGCTTGCCATCAGAAATGACTGTGTGGTTTTCACTGAAATGTAAAGAAAATAATGGAAATCCCATACTCAATCCTACACATTGCTTGGAAAACAACAGCCTGAACACGCCACATGAGTCAAAGTAATGGGTAAAGCATTACAAGGGAAATTTTGAGACATTCCTAACCCTACTCAGCCTCACCAGCTCATGTAATCAAGCTATATCTCCTGTATTTGCTGAAAGCAACAGCTGTGAGGTGGCTCACAAGTAAATCACATACTCTAATGGCTCACAAAGCTAAGGACACATCTTTAGAAATAAAACTCACTAACAAGATTGTAAAAATCCCAGCAGCAGTGTTAAACTTCAGAAAAGCACCATCCTTTTTACAGAAGTGGAAGTTAAATGATATATCAAAGGCCCTAAAATCCAACTTTGGGAACGACAGAAACAAATGAGTTTCCAAGCACAGACTATTCCAGCCCTGTCAGAAGAGCTCAGGAATAAAAACTGCCACGTAGCAGTTTACGTGACACCCCACCAGCTCAGTGCTGGATGTGGAAGGGACAAAGCCCACAGATCATTTTTGGCCCTAGACAACAAGTACTTAAGGAGCACTCTGCACAGCAGCTTTCCCCAGGGAAGTG
The DNA here is from genome assembly GCA_008711295.1 of Anarhynchus alexandrinus. NCBI lineage: Eukaryota > Metazoa > Chordata > Aves > Charadriiformes > Charadriidae > Anarhynchus > Anarhynchus alexandrinus. The sequence goes on along the minus strand of VUYV01000076.1, from coordinate 854,944 downwards.
TCACTGTCTGAATGAGCGATGTTTTATTAACAGAGCTCGGAGAAGAGATTTTCACAGAAGTGAGATGAAACGTGTTTTAGTATCAAAGAGGGGGAAAAACAGGGACAAAAACTGCAGCTTGGAGCCAGCTGTCAGTGAACCATAAAGAAGGGTGGAGTGTCCAGCCCAAAAATACAATGGCAATCCCTCTCTCTCCCTGCACCAGGGATGTCTGCCATGCAGCAGCTAATGTAAGGTTGCATGCAAGCTGCAGATGTATTCAGTTCTAGCAATTGGGTAGCTCAAAAGTAAGGCACATGTGTAGCTATTATTCTTGTCTGAAGCCACACAGTATCTGTGAACATGCAGACAAAGCTGATCTGTTGTAAGGGCACACATTGCTCTTCACAGCTGACCACAGAAAACATCATGCACGAGTCAATTTTTCCTGGGTTTTCATATTTCTGCTCGAAGATGTTTGTACATTTTTAATGACAACAGGTCAAACCTACAATTTGGTCTTTAAGCCCCTGCTAAGCTACCAGTCTAAACTTATCAAGGGTTTTCAACCTGGCTGTGCCACCACTGGGAAGTAACTGTAGCAGCTGCACACAGCAGAGCCCACAACGAACCACTTTAAAAAAAAAAAAGAAAAAGCAAAGAGTCAAAATGGAGCCCTAATCTCAAATCCAGCTTCTGGTTACAGACTGGCACCCCCTCTCCTCCATCTCTAGCCTGGGAGGCTAAGTGATCCTCATACTCTCGTCTAATGTCATGACACTACCCCACACCTAATGCTAGCTGTCAAAACCCAGCAGTGCTAGTTCTACCCACACACAACTATCATGCAAGTCTCCAGAGCCAAATTGCAGCATCTCCAGCAATAACTAGTTCTGTCTGGACAATCAATCTTCCAGATCCACTGCTGCCTCTCCTCGCATGCAGATAAATACAAGCAAATCCCAACAGAAATGAACAAGGCAGGGAGAACAATAAGGAGACTCCTCTCTGCTTGATTAGAAGGGTATTTCAGTAACAACCCCACTGGTAAGCACAGAAGTGATATGAGTGACATTTAATCCCAGCTTCAAGGACCCAAGGGAGAACTAGCGCTGCAAGGGAAGGGGAATGATTTATATCGTTTCCAGCAGACTGATAGCCAAAACCTCACCTTCACAGGTTTTCCCGTCACTTCCCAGTGTGCGCCCGATCCCGCACTCACAGCGGTAGGAGTTCTTCAGGTTAACACAAAATTCACTGCAGCCTCCGTTGTTCTGCTCACATTCATTTTCATCTGAAAAAAACCAACCCACCATACTATCATAACACGCTCCTGGTAAACACACTGCTGGCAAAAAGAGACTGTTACATGGGAGCACTGGGATTGGACTGGGACCATGGACTGGCTTTCCTGGCCTCATAACCTGGATCAGAGCAACAGAGATGAGTAATCCCCACTAAATGCTAAAGACCACTATCTATTGACAGGAGCAGAGTGTTTTGCTGTGCTGTGTCTACCTCAGGAACAAAGCAGACACGAGGGGAAATACATCATGCACACAGCAGCCATTTTGGAGCGAAGATGGACGCAGTCCCACCGGGAAACTTCCAAACTGGTTCCACACGCTGGGCAGTTCATGTTTTCATTTATCTTCTCATCCTAAACTCTGCTCCACTCCACTCACAAAGACATTAACATGGAGTTAACATGACTTCACGGCACGGTAAAACTAGGTGAACACCAGAATCAGTCAAAAATAAACCCTATCTATTTTTGTATCACACCTGCTACTTCCACACATGGCCAACTACCCTACAGCAATTGTGATTCAACCTTTATTTCAGAAAAAAGACAGAAGAATGAAAAACAGCTGTAAACACATAAACAAAGCTGAATCAAACCAAAACATTTTGATGAACACTATGAAGCTTCCCCAAGAAAAGTCATGTCATGAGAAATTTCATCATTTTGGCTTCTTGACCCAGCTCTGGCTGCTCCCTGCCCTGGAAAGCTCAGATGTTCCTGCAGAAAAGAACTGTCAGCTCATCACAGTGAGACCTAACCTGAGTGCTGGTGCCACACAGGCCATCCCAACCGTTAGCTGCTTAGACACTCCGCACCAAAGATGAAACAAAGAGCTCAGCTCCTCACTGGCCCATGACATCCCTCCCTCCTCTGTCCTGCTCCTCTGTAGCCCTCCACAGAGCTGTGGCACCTACCTTTCCAGCTCAGAAGAAAGAGAAGTGCCTGAGCTGGCATCCCACACTTTCAGAAGTGGACTCGATAATGGTTGCAGAATAACCTTGTAATGGGTCTGGACTGAGTTTTTATAACCCAAAGCAATATACCCATGAATAGTACCTGTGTCACGTTTCTGTGCTGGCTGCATTCAGCTCTACATTAGAGCCCTCCAGGGGCTGAGGAAAAAGCACAGCAAATGCTTTTGAATCTTTTGGTAAAGCTCTGAAAACTCCTCCTAATTTTCTTTGTTTGAAAGACTAAAGTTCCTCTATGCCTGGCTGCTTTTTTTTTTTTCTTTTTGAAACTTACTTTGTTCTCTGAGATTCTCATTCTTCAACCTGATTTAATCTCTGCATGCAAAAAGCAAATCAAATAGAAAGGAAAGACAGCCATTGCTATCGCTGAGCCACAAAACTAATGATTTCTCATAGGCAGGCCAGAATGCTGAGGTTATCAATCAAGGTTCACATGGGGTTTCACCAAAACAGCTTAGAAGTTACCATTTACTATATGTCAGAAGCTTAAAACAAACAAAACAAAAAAAGAAAAATATAATTTCAAGAGACAGGTCAGAGATAAGCTCTCTTTAGCATAAGTGATCCCACACATACACAGTACCTGCAGCTTGCAGCTGGTGGTGGTGTGTCCTTCCACAAGCGATGTGAATTGAATATTTTTAGCCAAAGAAATAGCTGGTACTCTGCTTTGGGAGGGAGGAAGCATGTCCAGGAGACACATGCAGGCACTTCCCTTTTCACACATGTGACAGGCTCCACATTTTCCCTTCTAACAATAAAACTAAAGCTGTCTAAAACAGAGGGTGCAGAGGGAAAGGGCTACTGGCAAAGGCATAGAGATGCTGTTAGAAGGTCCTAGAGCTTGGCTTGGTCAAGAGCTGTACCCAGCAATTCACCTTGCTGGTCTTCCAAGTTCTACAACACACAGATCTGTCCTTGCTCTTCCCCACCAGTGATAACCAGAACTTCTGGGAAACAGGCTGGTTTTCTTGAGACTGGATCAGGAAAGTGCTGAACTGATTTTAACCATGGCTTAGTCCAACATGGATCCAGGTATTCAAGAGGTCAAAGGCAATGCACTGAGTCAGCGGATCCATGACAGAAAGTTGAAGACCTAAGTCTAACCCCAAAGTAAGTTTGCAAATGAAAATACAACTTGGGATCAGCAGTTCTACTCTGGGATTCAAAGCATATAATGTACTGAAGAGAAGTCAGCCTAGCACAGGAAGGTTCACAGACAGAGCTGCTTAGCATTACCGCAGCATCTTCAGCCCCCTCTTAGGGCGAGCTGGGAAAGGAAGAATATTCTCCATACAGGAAAGGCATAGGAAAGGCTAGTACAGATTTATTTGGTTTCTCTGGAAGGCCGGCACAGTTGCTCTCAGATATGATTGCACAATTACTCAGCATAACAGAAAGTCATTAGAAAGATAAGCGAGCCATACAAGAAGAAAGGCTGCAGGAAGGTAAAACAGTGTGATTATTACGGCTGAGGTGTTGTGCCATCTGGTTATCATGAAGAGAAGCAGCAGTGCACAATTCCTGCCCGGCCTGGCAGCAGGGGTATAAAGGCAGCTCCAGCACATGCAGACGGACTCGGGACTCCCGCATGCCTCCCTGCTGCAGGAAATCCTTCCCTGTGAGCCTGCCACACATTTATTGAGCACTGGTGCTTGTCAAGGGCACTTCTGTGCTTGGAAGTCTTGCAAAGAAGCAGCCAACAGATGATTTTAATTAGCTGAGAGAGCTAAGTCAGCCACTCAGATGCAGAGCTGTGGAGCAGCTTTAGCAAATCTTTCTGTAGAATCAGTGTGAGCAAGTGTAAATCTGCAGCAGGGCCAGGCTGCTCTCTCCACAGATTGTAATGACTGTGGCCCCTATCCTGATGCCCACAGGCATGAGGAGTGTGAAGAAAGAAACCACCCACGCCTGCTCTGTCAGCTATAGTCTGTATGGAAGAAACTCATTTGCCGTGCAGCCTGCTGGACCAACTCTGCTGTCAACTCCTCTACCAAATCAAGCCTCAAAGACAAAGATGAGATTCCTCTTCCCCCAAACACTAGCACCCCTTTCTCCCTCCATGCCATCTCTTCCTATCTGTCAGTGTGGCTCTGCAGCTCCCCAACAGCCCCTTGCATTGCCTAATTGGCCTAAATCACGACACCCACAGACCATCTTCTTAAGACCTCACAGCCCAGCTGCTCTCCTCCCAGCACCACACACAACCACAGCTGTCCTTCACCTCATGTTCATGGGGATATCCTCACAAATCCCTGAAGCCCATGTTCCCCGCTCTGCTCTCACTTACAATCCTCCACCTCCCTCCTAGTCATGTTAGTCTCTGCCAGTGCTGTCACCAAGTGCCAGCCCCCTGAATACCACCTTGTCATGCTGCCTAGAGCCACTGAGGCTGTACTGTGACCTGCAATCCTTTGGCTCTCCTCAAACCCTGGGCCCTGGACAATGCCCCACAAGGGCAGTACATATGGTGAAGCTTAGCACATAGCCTTACGCCAGCCAGCAAAACTTCTTGGAGGAAAGATGCATTCAACAGAGCGGGCGAGAGGAAATCTCTAATGACAGACTGCACAGCCGTTCCTGAATACCAATGAGGCTGAACCGTGATCTTGCAAAGAGACTCCACTACTGACAGTGAAGTTGCTGCCTTCAGCAGCTGGACCATGCAGAAAGCAAATCCAGCCTCTGTACTTGTGTAGCTCCAGGGGCACCAAAATGTATTCAGTCACGGGATGTCGTATCTCACCCTGGGGGGAACCATTTACAGAATCAAAGACCTGTTCTAGGCAGCAAGGGGGAAAAACTTCTCTAAGAATACTTTTCCTTTTTCATACTGCTTTGTGAGACAATGGATTGAGATACGAGCAACAAAACAAAGGGGAAAGAAAGTATCAGTAACTGACAAGTTATTTCTACCCTTACCAAGACATGTCTGTCCATCTGGTCCTAGCGTTGTCCCCAGGGAACATGTACAGTCACTGGTGTCCAGGCAGGAGTCCTGGCAATCCACCACATCACAGATGTCATAAAAATCTAGGGCACGACAAGAATGTTGTCAGCACAAACCACTGAGCATGCACTGAAAATACTGTATTTGTACCGACAGCTTCACGCCCTATGTCTAGTCCATCGATTACAGACCTAGCCCACACTAGGAAAGCTGAACGACTGAAGCTGATGAGAAACAATCTAGTTTAATTACTGTAAGTCAGAGATGCAAATTTTGGCTTTGGTAGCATGCCAAGACAAACCACAGGGCCCACAGAAAGCATTAAATCATTGCAGCCAGGTCAGCTACGGAAGATTTCCGCTAGCTGAACAAAGGCTAGAATTCATGGAGGTGAAACAGTCTAATCGATCTCTTATAGACAGGCCACCATCTGCACGGCATCACGTGACACGCTTCTGGGTGAGAAAGCCAGAAACCAGTCACTACTCTCTCAGGTATATGGATGCTCATCCTGCATCACGGGGACGAAGGGGTTTCAGAAAAGCAATCTCAGCAGTTACTTACGCCCACAGTATGCATGAAAACAAACACTAGGCTTGGTTAAGTGATACACATAGTACCCGCCCGGACACGCCTTGACATCAATCGTGGTATTCCAAAGGCAGCAGTTCCCATTGAAGCTGGCACAGGCCTGGCGTGGGACGATGCCATCTGACTCTCGCGGGTGGCTGCCATTCAGCCAAATGGGAGCATGGGTGCCACAGTGGTTCTCTGGGATGCAGAAGGTAGGCATAGCATCGCCAGCCATGCCAGTGAAGCGATACCATTCCCCGTCGATTTGACTGTCGCATGTTGGCTGGCCGTGGGAACCGTTTATCTGATGATCTGTGTTCCTCCAGGGTTCGTTCAGGCTGATGTAGGCAGAGCAAGGGTCCAGGGCTGAGACATGCAGCAAGAGACAAGAGAGAACATCTGGTAGATATCAAATCAAGTTGTTGACTGATAATTGCAAGGAATGCAAAACAGTTTCTTTTTCTGTTCCTGACTTAACAGAATCATTGTGATAGATAGAGATCCCTGGGGAGAAACAGCAATACCAGCTAACTAATTGCCTTATGGAAGATTCTGACAGCTCGACTTAAATGTCTTGGAAGAAAAAGTAAATTAACAGAGCTCTTACAACATCATGCAACAGTCTGACATGCTGTTTAGCTGCTGTAGAGTACAACAGGGGGAAAAAAAGTAATATAAATAAACTTGAGGTGCAGGGAGTGATTTTGCCATAGGAAATATGTCCTGGGAGCACTGGATAAAGCCTAGGACATCCACCCTCTGGTGACATGCTAACTGAGCACCTGCAAGCCCCTCCTGAAGTCACTGGTAACTCTCCCACATGTCTTGGAGAAGAGGACCGGACTTCAAAGAAGTTATGCAGCCTCTCTAAAAATCCATCCATAGCCCATGTCAGCGCTCACAGATGAATTGCTGTAACCATAAGCCAGAGATCACCTTGCAAAGCATCAGTTAAAACATGAACTGCAAGATATGCAACAGGAATGTTACACTTAAAGTGTACAGAAAGAAAATATTCCATTTCAATTATTAGATCTCTATATAACTGTAAGCAATCTCTAAGCATAATTTATCAATTCCTACTCACTTCAGGGTACAATTTTAAACAGCTAAATATAAGAGCTGCTATCCCAGGTCATAGTAAGGTTGATCCCAGCAGGGAGCCCAGCAGGCTGTCTCTAACCAAGAGTGCAAGCTTAGAGAGGTGAGGTGGAGAAAGAGACCCTGCTCGGTTTATCTGGAGTTTTGTTCTCCACTGTCCATGTGCCCCAGTCTCCTTTAGAGACTCTGTCCCCCACCTCCCTCTCTGCCAAATGCTAACCACCTCCATGATTCATAGTATCTCTTGTGGTTTTGAGACGTTGCCACCTCCCTGCATCTGCAAAAGCTTCCCAAATTCTTTTTTATGATCTTAAAATCTACAAAGCATGAAGGTCTGGATCAGGCCCTTCTGGGGAGCAAAATGTTCAACTCTTTATGCAGTCATGGTCGTTGCATGCCCACAAACCCACAGGAGATCAGATGTTTGTGAGTGAAGTGAGTGTTTGTGAGGGCAAGATGTAAACACACGGACCTCCTGGTATGTCCGTGTCTGTTTGTGCAGTGCTCAAAGAGCACGTCCCTTTTCAGAGGCCTTTCTGAACCTTCTGCAAACAATTAAAACATAAGAATACCATAGGGAGAAAAAAAAAAACCTGAAGTGTTCATTACATTTTCAGTCTTCTCCTAATTAACCCAAATTTGACAGCTTCCTCACTAAAAGTCCAGAGGTTTCATTTTCATTTACATCTAATACTTGATCAAGCACCACTTACCCATGACTAGCTATTCCCGATTAAGCAAAATGAATGCTAACACTGTCTTGAGTAAGGAAAATTGATTACCATTTGCTAGAATTAGGCTAATAAAACCAATCATTCTGATTAAATGCATCTCAGACTGGAATACCCTGTACTTTCCACACCACGTTTCTTTTCAAGTTCTAAAACTGCTTTCTCTGTTTGTTTTGTTTAAACAATAGGGTGATGCAATTTGGGTGGGGGGAGACATTATCTTGTTTCTATTAGAATGCTCTGGATGCAGACAAACCTTCTTGGTTCATTATTTTGATTTGCTTCACTGACTTTGAAGTGGAAACTACAAGTGTTTCTGAGAATGGACTTCAAGTCACCCTTATTTAGCTGCAACCTCTGTAAATATCTGTCTCACTGACATGCTATCTTGTACCTTCTCACAAATACAACAACTCTCTTGACAAACATCCTTATGCCATCCTCAGCCATAGACACATTTTGTTTGGCCTCGAATGCAGCATAAAAGGCAGGGGCAGCTGCTGTAGTCATAAGAGTGCTGCAGAGCTGCAAGCTGGCACAGGGAGCGCAGGTCTGGGTTACAAAGGGAACCTCCAGTACCATAATTCATGAGATATGCAGAGGAGCAGATTCACTCCCCACCACAACCAGCTCTTAGTTCTCCTGAGCAGCAGAGGGGGACCACAGAAGTAAATCTCTGATGAGATTCACCAGACAAGCCCCTGTGAGCTCTTGATTTCACCCACCTCTCCTTGCCTCCCCTTGCCCACAGACAGCAGCAGCACTGTTAAATCCCATCCTCCAAAAGATTGCTTGACTTCTTGCAACAGGGAAAGATGGGTCCTGCCTTTTATTTGCACATAACTGAACAGAGCTTCCTCTGGGCTTCCCTCTGTGTAACTTGCTTTGTTTCCACAAGATGATTTGGTATGGCCTTAGGGTGACTCACTGACTAAGATTAAAAGGTTCTTGTGTTATTAAAAGCCAAATGAGGCGAAGCGAGGAATGCCCTGTCAGTTTCCCAGCTGGGGAGCACCAAAAATACACACACTCTCATTAGCTTTCATATAGTATAATGAACTTTATGAAATATTATTTGTAGACAGACTCTGAAAACACTCATCTAGGGAGATCACATTGTCTCCTGAACATTCAGAAGATAATATAAAGACAAAATTTACTGAGATGAACATGCAGCAGCTCAGAGGCAGCTGGAAGAAGGGGAGCAGGGAAATGGGATAGTATACTCTCCGATCTTTCATTTCTCCGAGAGCTTCAGGCAGGAGCGAAGAGGAGGCAGACAGGTGGAAAAAGCAGAACTTTTGAACACTGCAGACCCTTATGGCAACCCTCAGACTGCCAGGGCTGCCCTAAGCCAACCTCCCTGCAGACACCAAGCAGTCTTTGGCAGCACAAGTTACTGAAAATTAATCTGAGTTTTGAAGAAAAAAAAAAAAAGGCCACAAAAATATAGAAGCAACCAATCAACCTCTCATCTCCTCTCCCCAAACAACAAAAGCATGGGGGTTTTGCACAAGACATATAACTGTCTCCAACTCCCCTCTGTTTTTCATTTTTCTTGGCTCAATTTTTTCCTCCCCAACACTTCTTGCGTGGCCTGAGCAATTCAGCCTGACAAGCGTTAGCTATGAAGTAAAGCTTTTCAATTTGTAATCTTGATGATATCATTAGTTCTCCAGCTGACATGCTAGTGTATATATTGGATGACAAATCAGGCTCTAGCAAGCATTCATAAACCCACCATTCTGCAGAGAGATTAATCCTGTGTGTATTGTGTAACTGGAGGTCTCTGCTGTGGCACGACTAAGCAATGAAAGGAGCAGCACTGCATTATGACACTAAATTCAGTTAAGATTTGTCAAAGGAGCAGGTGAAAAAGTAGCATAATATCTACTCATAGAGTCTCTCCTCCAAAGGGAGAGGAAAATCTCACAGTGCCTTGGCAGTAGAGATTCTACCAATATGGGAGGCTTCACCCTCTGTGACAGAAAGATCTTTCCAATTGGAAAGAATTTCACACCACCTTCCAAGAAAAAGGATATTTCTCACATCTTTGTCTTTCACCTAAGAATACCAAGGCTCTGCATGAACCTTAAAGGTGGCAAATAGAAATAAGCTTGAAGGCAATGCCTCTTTACTCACCCATTGAAGACACTGGCTGCAACTGGATGATGAAACAGATAGAGAAAAACAAGTACTGGAACATCCCACTCAGCCAAGGAACAGATACTACTCAAGTAACAGAGGCTTGAAAGCCCTTGCACACGTTGTGGCTCTTGTAGCCTTCCTCTCAGCGGAGCTTCTGACCCCAAGCTTTCTGAAGAGCAAGTGTGATAGCTCTCCTGGAAGTTTATCAGAGGAAGAAGCTGAAGGGATGTGAGGTACAGCTCCAGCCTTGACCTCCACAGAGCAGTTCTGCCCCTTATTGACAACGGAGATGTACTTACTGATCAATCTTGTTTTTTGGACTCAACCCGCTATTGTTTTCTGGCCTGACCACCCCACAGTGACACCTCCACTATCTTATCTGGAGAAGAACTCTAACCAGGGACACCCGGACATCCCGAAGGGATGGAAAGAAGAACAGATGGGTGCTTGTTGTTATCTCTGCTCCTTCCACAAGTCATACGACTTCATGGCTCCCCACAGGCAGAAAACACCAGCTAGAGAGCCTTAACTGCAGGAAATAGTGGCCAAAGGAGGAGAACCGATCCTTCCGAGCAGAGATTGCAGATGAGTGCCTGGAGCAGAGCTACAATGGGAACATCAGTCAAAGTGAAGGACTGACGTCCCACAGGGAAATAAGCTGTTCCTATGCTACACAAAGACCCTTTCCATTCCTGGTCACACAACCTGACCATTGCAGCAAGATTATCAAACAAGGCAAATAAAGACATTTTTCTGCAGTAGTCTTATGATCTGTCTTTAAAAAACCCCAACCAAACAAAAAACCCACCAAACCCAAACCAACAATCAAGAAACCCAACAGTACTGAATTAATTTCCATGCAAAACTGAGTAATTAAGAACCTCTACCTTACTGGTTGAAACCAAACTAGGGTGAGCTGCAAGTCACAACCACAAGCTCTGGCTATAGATGAGACGTAGCACACTGAAATCTGTTCTCTACTAAAGCAAACCAAGCAGCACAATTAGCAGCGAGAGATACCAAGGACAACACAAATAAGCAGAAAGGGATCTTCCCTCTCATCCCACTAGCTGTATTATAGAGAATAGATTTTTAACAGATACCTACATGTAGACATCTACAGGTGCCTCCCTGTTTATGAACAGTGGTCATACTCCAGGAAATCACCTAGATTTCTGGCAGGCAGAAAGCTCCCCATCAGCAAAGAGTACAGTTAAGCCTACAATAATTGCACAATCAAGCAAATGTAGGCATTTCCCCGTTTCCTTTGCACCCCACATTTCTGTAGGGGGTTGGCCTAAGCGATAACATCAAAGTTGATGTGCTAGCTTCAAATCCCAGTAGAAAATAATTAGCTGTGTTATTTTCATATTGAGTTTGCATGAGACGAGGAGTTGGGTATTTGCCTGTTCTGTAGAGATTGTACATTATAGAAAGTTCTCAACGGCCTGCCTCTGTCTGGGTGTTCCCCTGGCAGTGAAGTGCAGTATGCTGCTCTGCTCCACCCCAGCAGAGGAGTCGTTTTCAGCAGTGAATGACTCTAAGGAACAACAAAAGCAGCTTTATAAATGACTATCATTGCTCCCACCACCACCAAAAAATAAAAAAATCTTTGTGGCTATATTGTGCTGACAGCTGTGCAGTACCAGAAAAGTTTTTTCACCAACAGGAAAGGAGAACAAATTCACTATGCAAAGCTAGCAAGGCAGATAACCCTCAAAAGGTGGTTATGTGAATTCCCAGAAGAGAAACTAAAATTGAGCAGAGAATAATACAGCAAGCCACAGGAAGTTATATTTTGCTATTTTCATTGAGAGGTTGATTCATACATAAGATCCTGGGTAAATAAAACTGACAAGCTTGAATTGAATTTTCTATTTGTGTTAGAGGTGTGTGTATTTCTCTGAACCATTTCATTAGGAGCTGCTTTCATTTTTGTAGGTGGTATATTAGGTCTGACACTAGTAATGTTTTGACAGTGACATGTGACTGACAACTGACAACTAACATAAGGAAATAAACTGCATCATAGCAGTTTTGAGCCTCAAAGGTGTCACAAATAGGCCTTATTAAGTTCTCCTAAAGGGATTAAAGCAGGAGATGGCCCAGCATTCCGAGACCGTCTCAGTCTTCCAGAAGAAGCACCAGCAGAAGCAACTCTTCTATCAGAACTTGCTCTTTGCTTTGTAAGTTATTGCAGGTGATGTACATAGCTCCAGATGCTCCCCAAACAATAGTAGCCTGTATTAGAGTAGGCCACTGTAAATCTATATGTCAGGGAGCTACAGCAATTATTCCTGAGATGGGAAGGGAGGAAAAAAATTAAAAAACAAAAAACCCCTCCTGCAAACAGACTCTCTGGGAGAGGGAATACAATTCCAATGGAGTACTCTAGATGCTGTAGGGCCTGCACTCTCTAGACAGATCTGGTAAATCTGTTGTTCCTAACCTCTACTTCCTCAACACAAAGATGAGCGAGCCTGACTTCCCAAGAAGCAAGAAGAATCAGGATCAAATTAGTATTTCTTAAAAATATTCATCAGCATGAGCTAAAAGATATGAAGAGGGAAGCCAATATTAAAATAGAGGGCTGGGATTTCATTTTGGTAGCCCAAGTGATGGTATCTTCTAAACTTGCAGCTGTATAAGCCCAGAGATATCTGTTCTTAATGCAAGAAAGTAAGGTAATTTTGCAGGTGGCAACCACACTTCTCACGCCTCCCAGAGATTTGGAGGGCTTTACCATCCTTACACAAAAAACTCAAATTCTTCAAAGCATTAGCTAGGCTGGAAAGCCTCACGCTCTTTGTAATGAACTAATGAATAAAGATGCTTTGGTGTTTGCTGAAGCTGGCCTTGTCTTTGCCAGAGCCATCTCTCAAGACACACCAACGGTTGATGAAAGGGAGGTGTGTGAAGACCAGCTCTTGGTGCAGAAGCAACTCCTGCAGCCTGCCTAGAAGGAGATGGCGGAAGAGCTAATCAGCATTTCCTGCTGCTGAGAGAGAGGAGAACCCGACACACGCGACAGGATCCCTGTCTGCGATTGATTTGAGGATGTATGCTCACAATAAGCCTTGACAGGCTGCTGAGATAGATTGCACAAATGTCAAGGACTTCGAGATAGGCCTTGTTTCTGTAAACAACTTGTCCCAGGACACAGTGCCAATGGGAAAGGCTGTTGAGATCAAGGAGTGAAGATGAGTTTGAAGCATGAGCAAACTCAACACAAGAACAAGTAATACGCCAAGACTGCATTAAAATCAGACAAGTACAGAACTCCTAGTGAAGAGAGGCAGTTATTTCCTTTGCCTTAGTGGAGCCCTGTGATGCAGGACTTGGGTGTTCTGAGAGTGTTTTTCCACAACTCCTACAAAACCCAGTGTATTTTCTATGATCCTCAGTTTCTAGATGGAGGAATTAGGGCATAGACAGCATACCCACAATTGCAAAACCAGTCAGTAGCAGAAAAAGGAGTAGGACCCATCTTTTACAAGTTCACAGAGCCACAATGCAACAGCATAACAGCAGCTTCTCCCATACTTCAGGGCTTAGATACACTGCAAGTTTAACTTCCATTCCTGCATTTTCCTTTTCACCCCTTTAATGTCTGTATAGAAATAAACCTGGTTTTTTTTTTTTAAAAAGGGAATAATTGGAATCTCTAGGGATAGGTAGAAAAATACTTAAGATATAAAAATCTCCTTATTGTGTGAAAATAAGTCATACAACGTGGCACAGAGGAAAGCAGTGAGGAGCATTTACGACTCCACACAAAAACCACAGAGGAGATAAAAGAAATTATTCCACTGGCTCAAAAAGACAGGGCAACTTGGCCAGCTTCACTTGATTGACATAGTGCCAAGGTCTGACAGCCAACAGAAGCTTTAAAGCATCATGCAAACCCTCTTAGAGCCAACGTGGAGGTTCTTACAAGTACTTGCAGCAAGGTGATCATCTTCACTGCCTACCAGATCAGAAAGGGGAAATAGGACTACAGGGGAAAATAAAAAGGGTTTCTTGTTTGCTCTTCAGGAAAAAGGAGCCATGAACACCTCCCCTGGAGAGGTTTGCAAGGTAGTGCCTTGCAGGCATGGCAAAAAGGGAACCTAATACGTTTCTCCAGACAATTTTGAATTTGACATGTATTTATTTGAAAGCTTCCTCATAGCAAAAGAGGCAACAGAGGTTAACCAAATGAATAACAAAACTAGTAGAAAAAGCAGCGTCTGAACACTGCAATGCACACTGTTCATCCTTCGTAGGGTCTTAAGAATGCAGTGTTAAATTAAGATTCAGGCAGCACTGCCTGCTCTAAAGTGCTGCCAATGGGACAGGACCCTATTACTTGCCTGGCTCTGAGGCATGAAATAGCTACTGCAAGAGAGTTTGTTGATGTTGATATACAACAGCGTATATCAGGAGAGCAAACATCAACCCTTCCTTCGATGTTAGCATTCAAGGGCAACAAAAGCAGAAGCACTGAGGTTTGAGTTTGAGGTTTGTGGCATGTCATCCATCCCCGGCAGAGGCCACACGTGCACTGGTGGTACAGAGAGTGGTGAGACAGCAATCTTCCAAAAGTACAGACTAACAAGACCCATCACGCAGCCCACATTTAAGCGTACAATTGTAGACTCTTATTTTACTCCTTTTCCCACATTGTCTCTAGAACAACATTAAAGCATGTGTAGGAACAATTTTGTCACTCCATTTTCTTGCTTTCAAAACAGGGATTGTGGTGCTAGATGTCAAAGGCCTCGGTTCTTCTGGATGTGAAAATGGATGAGTTCTTATGCAATTGTTCCAAGCAATTTGTCTAGGGAGGGCAGCAGCTCATCTGTACATGGCAGCAGACTGAGGGCTGCTTGGGAGAAGAGGGTTTGTCAGCATTGCTGAACTAAATTTCAACTGTGATTAAAGGCAGGTCACAACAACTAACAGCCTCCAGCCTCTCCTCTCTGACTTCAGAAAACACAGGAAAAAGTTGGCTATTTTAAGAACTGGCCAGTCCTGGAATTTTTTTTATTTTTTATTTTAAACAGTCAATGGACATGATAAAAGTGTTCTGGCACTAAACATCTCAACCTAACATCCCATAAAGTTAGGACAAAGTACAGTCTGCTGAGTCCCAAAGTTGACAAACAAACGATACGTCACCATGGCAAAAATCAGACTACAGCCATTTGAGGGCCCAGAAAGAAAGTAACAGAAGCTTAAAGCTTCAGTTTTCCTCTGAAACAGCACTTGAATGCAATATCGAAATACACTGACACCACTTGGTACATTTTAGGTTGCTGGGCATTACACACCCATATACATTCTTATCCTGCAAGCCTGCCACACGTCTCCAGATTTTGGCAGCCTCCATGTGGAGCTACTATGCTTGTCAAACAAAGGCAGATCTTTGTTAGACCAAACATCTCTACTTCTACCTCACCACCTCAACTGCTCCTGAGGTCCCTGTGTTACGCAGCTAGGCATGGCAGCAAGATCTCCATCCAAGCTTCTTCAGGAAAGCTATTATCTGCGTCATCGCGGCCTCAGTGAAGCAAGGTCAAGAAGAAACAACCTAAACAAAAAGAAACGGAGGAAACTCAGCAGGATAGCTGCCACACATAGAATATTCTCAGCTGGGGAAAATAACATTATTCAAGAGCACCAATTCAAAAATTGAATAGTTATTTATTGTTCCAGAAGTACATTGCTCTTTTATACATATTTCATAAATGATACAGGATTTTACACATGTTCAGGTTTTTTTTTTGTAGGTTTTTTTTTTTTTTAAAGAAGGACTTTTCTCCATGCTCCCTCCCTCATCCCAAACATACCAAGAATTCAGCTACAGGATCGTGTTAATTTTTTTTCCCTTTAAAACTCACCACACAAACAGGATAAAATGGATAAAAAATAATCACACAATGTAATTAAATTGAAAGACAGAGGAAAAGGGGAAGGGGGGGAAAAAAAACCTAGAAACATGCACCCATTCGGTCCAACATGCCATTGAGTGAGAAGAGGCAGCAATCCCAGCTGTGTTTCCACATCTGCAAGGCACCTGGCATCTAATTAATACTGATTTGTTTTTTCTTTCCTTTTTTTTTTTTAAAACATGGTTCTCCAAAAAACCCAGAAACCTCTTTCCATGACACAGTGAGAAGTAGTAGTGAAACGTCAAAAAAGCAGCCAGCCTTTCTGTATATAAAGCGTAGTGCCCTTCTTGCACCTTCATCCTGTCTCCACAGTATTTATCAGCAGGATGCTAAAACAGACTGAGCACTTTGAACGAAATGATTTTTATCCGCTTAGAAATCAGCCAGCCTTGGCTAGAAGAGAGGGCAATGGGTTGACTTTCCTTCCTCTATTTCTTTTAGCTAAGAACAGGAGATGTCATTAGCCACTCCTAAGAAATTCTGGCCTGTGGGTGCAAAGTTCATTTAAAGCTACTTAAGCAAGGGAAAGTGCTGGAGAACTGAAGTAGTTCTGTGTCTTGCACTGTAAAAGCCCCAGGCTTTCAAAAAGCCTCCGGGCAAAGAAAATGCTTTGACCATATATGAGACTTTTTATCCCGTTACACAAGCAGTCAAATATCAAGTTTAATTATTCCATATTTCAAAACTGTTCATTTAAGCAGGAGTCACGATTCTGTGACAGTTTTATAATCCTTTAAACATTCATCATTTCATAGTCCAGGTGGCTATCAGATTTGGGGTAGGAAGAGGGGAATCTCCCTCCCTTAAGACTGAATATAAAAAACCTCTCATGCAATGCTGCCATTGATTTCTAGAAGGAGCTCAAGGGCATTGGGACGCAAAGTTTATATAATTATAATGGAATAATCCAAAATATCAATTATCAAATGTCCAGAAGAAAACTCGTTCCTTCTTGCACTTGGCTACAACCAATCTGTGCTACAAATAAGCAAAGGAGGAAGTCAGTGGAGCACATGGGGTGGGCTGGGAAGGGGAAGCTCACGGTTTTCCAGTAGAAAGCAGTCTTGTAGTAACTTTATAAAAGAGACCAGGTCTGATCAGAAGTGTGCGTGTTAATGGCGGTGGAGTGCAAGTTCTGATCACCAACCATAGCTCCAGGTGGCTTGGATTCTTTGTTCTTTTTTTTTTTTTTTTTTGAGAGAGAAAGAGAGATCTGAATCAGGTAAAGGAAAATTTAAAAAGCTAAGCAGGCTGCTGGTGTCTTATCAAGAGGCAGACCCTGCAAAGCTGGAAGAAGACACCCCTAACACCCCAGCATTACATTCTTTTCATGAACCCCCCAATCCTGTATTTGTATACAATTGCCATTCAGACGGTTTTTAAACGTGACTATTTGCCAAGCCCTTTTCAGAACTAACATTCCACAATGTCCCATCTTCAGATTTAAGAGATTCCCCCCCCTACAGTCCTTTGTCTTGATTAAAGGTAAAAACCCTCCACCCCCACACCACCTCCCAGCTTCCACCTGCAATGCTTTAATTAAAAAGGCAAGAGCTATGAACAGGTTTTTTGCCGGGGTTCAGAACTTCTTTGCTGATCAGTCCTTTTCATCAATTTGCTGGATGGGCAGGTGAACCTGCAGTGGGTCTCGAAGCCTCTTAAGGTCCAATTCTGCCTAAAAGCAAAAGACACATTATAAAGAACAAGCTCTCAATACACCTTCCCCAATACCATTCCCCTTTATAGAATGGAAAGCTTTTCCATATTTCCTTGTTTTTCTTGTCCAGAAGGGAAGCATTCAAAAAGTGAAGCAAAGTCACAGGCTCATATTTGAGAAAACCATTCTCAGCACTTACTGAAAGACATGTGCTCTGTACTTCTCTAAACCTGTCTACATGCAGCCACTTAAAAGGAATATGGTAGGGAAGATTTGATTTCCATAAGCTCACTGCAACCTTTTCTTTTTAAAAAAAAAAAACCCAACCCAAAACAACTAGATTAGTGGGAATGGTTGATTCTAGAAGAAAAGCTCCATGAAAATACAGCTACCCAAGGGTATCTGTATTCAACACAGCATGAGAAAACCCAAGGGTCTTTCTGGGTTTTCTCATGAAACCAAAAGTTCCTAGTC
Organism: Anarhynchus alexandrinus; assembly: GCA_008711295.1. NCBI lineage: Eukaryota > Metazoa > Chordata > Aves > Charadriiformes > Charadriidae > Anarhynchus > Anarhynchus alexandrinus. Next base: position 837,121 of record VUYV01000076.1, on the reverse strand, counting down.
CTGACCTCCCTCTACTCCTTGTGCAGCTCCTTCTCCAAGGCAGAGAGAGAACACATCTTGCCCTGGATATCCTACACTGTAATTTCCAGAGCCTAAGAATAAACAGAGAATGATACGGAGCAGTGAAAAAGAATGTGGTAGCTCTGCTTTTTCTGCTTACGCCATCCTTCTGCAGAAAGGCTCTCAGAAACATGAGGAAAGATCTCTACCCGACTTTGTTGAACAGATCCCACAATGTGGATAGTCTGCCAAAAGTGTCTGCCTGCAGAATATGAGAAATCTGCCCCCATTGCCTCTAACAATACAGCTAAATTTTTTTTTAACATTATTTTCCAGGACTGCAACCCAGTGCACTGAAGTGCTATGTCAGGAAGACATGAACTGAATGGATGCAAGTCTTCATGCCTCAGAGGAGCCTAATTCAAGATTTCCTTTCTTCTCAGCTCCTACACACCAGATGGATTTAGTGAGGAATGAAGTGCCTGAAGCAACTCGAGATTTGCCAGCAGTTTCTAAAAGGCCTTTACAGATAGATACAGGCAACCATTTCATGTTGATTTACACATCCAGCAGTTCTATTCCTGGGCATATCAAAGCCAATTCAGTGATCGCACTGGGACTGTGACAAGAAAGTGGGCTGAAAACTTAAGATACATCCATTCTTGTTTGAGGTGAATCTATTAATAGCAGCTAAGAACTAGCAAGCAGTAATTTCTTTGTCTTCTGGAAAACTTCTTGTTACCTGAGCAATTGCATCCTTGAGTTGATTGTATTTCTCTAGATCAAATCGTGTCTTTTTGGCTCCTTTATGGAAAAATAATAAGTACTGCCTGTCTCTGGCATCTGGATAAACATATTCCTAAAAAGAAAAAAAAAAAGAGAAGATAGGAATAAAGCCACAACAGGATGCAACTCAGCACAGTATGTTTCAGGTGTGTTTTGGGAGGATGACTAGTTTCTGTCAACAAAGGCATAAGACCAGACAGCATTGTCTAAGCTCACCCAGTGTGGTGAGGTAACCCCAGCCGCAGCTAAGCCCCCACCCAGTCACTCACTCCCCTGCAGCCCGATGGGGGAAGAGAATCAAAAGAGAAAAAAAATCAAGAACAACTCAAGAGTCGAGATAAAGACAGCTTAATAAGTGATGGAGAAACCCCATAAGAGTGATGCAAAAGCAACCATTCGCCACCTCCCACCAGCAGACCAATGCCCAGCTAGTCTCCGAGCAACAGCTACTTTGGAGACTCACTCTCCCCCCCCCTCCCCGGTTTATTGCTGAACATGACATTATATGGTATGGAATATCTCTTTGGTCAGTTCAGGTCAGCTGTCTTGGCTGTGTGCCCTCACAACACCTCACCCACCCCCAGCCTATTCCTGGGGGGCCCCGGGGTGGGGGGAGCAACAAAACAGAGAGGGCCTTGATGCTGTGCAAGCACTGTTCAGCAATAGCAAAAACACTGTTGCATTATCAAGACTGTTTTGGTCACAAATCCAAAACACGCACCATACCAGCTGCTATGAAGAGCATTAACTCCATCCCAGCCAGACCCAGTACAGTCAGGCATTTGCTTCTCTACTAATATGGTTACACTCCAGCAGTGAGTTACCATCACCTCCCTCCTGTCCTGAATGTGTGAATCCTTCCATGCAGAGAGAACAAAACCTAACACATTTCAGAGTTCCAATACGCAAAAGTTGGTGGGGAGAAAGGGAGGAAAAAAGCTATAAATACCAGAATAAGCCTTTGTAAGATGGCCCTTACTCTCCTTTTCTTAAGGTCATAAACATGCAATGGCTAATTAAAGCAACAATAGTTGCTCATGAGTTCATCTCTTAACCAAGCTATGCAAGCGAGAACAAGAACCCAATACAACAGCTTTTGCCAGGGATACTCTACTGCAAAAAGTCACAGCTTTTTAGAGCGTGCAGATGACTCGGAGCAGCAGAGCTGTTCACACCAAATCCCACATAGCCTCTACAAAGCACGGGTCTGCCTCTGCTGCAGTTAACTCTCCCTTGCACTGGAACATCACACAGCCTCTGTCTGGTATGCATCCAATGATCAGGGCTGTCAGGTGGAGAAAAGCTGCATTCAGAGTCAAGCCATCCCTGAAACACTCAGATTTTAAGGTCTGGCAGAAGAGGGACTAATTGATATAGATGATGATTAAAACATCAAATCCGAGTTCAAACGTGGCAGAAGTTCCAACTGCATTTGGCAAAAACTACTGCGGCACATGTGTCCTCAGCCCCTGAAACGGTGCAGCTGACAGACCCCTGGGACACCACAATGAAACGCCTGCAGCCTCTGCTCTAATGGTCTTGTGACAGCAGAGGCTCTTTGAGCCCTCCCTCATTATTAGGTGGGATTATGAAGTTTACATGGGAGCGATTAGACAAACCACGTACTAGAAATCCACAGAGTCCGTCACAACTACAAGGATCCAGAGAAGGATCTTTCATCTGGATGGGAGGCCAGACCCATGAAACACAAACAAAAGCCTTTCCAACGCAATCCTTGAACCTTTGTCTCTAAAAAGACCAGCATTCATGTCAAAGATGTGTTCTTTCTTGAAACTCAGAAGGTAGTTCATGCACCTGGTTTATTTGGGCTGATAAATCACAGCTCTGGAGCAAGTCAACGTGTGTGACACTGCGTGTGTGTGTGCATGCAGAAACCATTACCCTTCAGTAGATGAACCTGTATAGCTAAAGCAGTCAATCACAGAACATACTTAAGCATTTATGGTAAGCCAACCAGGAATCAGCAGTGACCACCACCAGAAGACCCCACAACCATACACCACCATCCTGGACAGCACAAATTTAATCAAGTGGCATCTAGGTTCCGATAGGATAAGGAAGGGGCAAAGAGACTTCTAACAGGCACAATTTTCCTATTTTTCTAGGGAGTAGAGCTCAAAGCAAGTCTTCTACTGAAGTGTCGTCAGCACAAGTCCTACCTGGCGAGTCATTACGAAATAAGCGTACATTGCCATGGCACTACCATAGGTGATGAAATAGGTGACTGGTTCCATAATGTCCCAAGAATACTCCCACCAGGTGAGGCGGGCCAGAATCCCAAACTGAGTGGCCATGTAGGCCAGGCCTCCCCACAAAACCAAGGTTGTCCTCTTCTCTGCTTTCCTGCTGAGCTCCATCCTTACCTGAAGGAGACAGAAGTACACATCTTACATTCTCAAAAATAATATGTTAATATAATTAAGAGATATGTAAAAATAACACATTTTATTTATATTAAATCTTAAGTTGAGACATATGATTTGAGTCTAGGTTTATGCAGAGAAATCCAGGCTTCTTTTCCATTAGTATCTTGCCATCATCGATATTTTACTCTGAGCATGCTGCTCTGCATACCTTGCAAAGCTGCTTATTTCTCTATGTTCAGAGATGTCCTGTTGCATTATCCCCTGTCTTTATTTACTACCAAGTTCATTTCCAATTATATAAAGGAAGGAAACAAAATATTTCCACAGAAACCAGAAACAGACATGGTTTGGTATACACTTACTGCATCTTCTGCTTCAGTGATCTTAAAACTATTGGAAGCATGCCAGGGATCTAATTAAAACCTTGAAATAAATTAAGGCCACATTTGGAGGATAAGTAAAATACAATGGGAAACGTCTCACTTTTTCTAGTGGTGCTAGTTGCTCCTTCAATTCCTCTAGTCTTCCTATGAGCTCCTTCTCTTTATTCAGCTGGTGCTCCTCAATGCACAAGGCGGTGTACAACTGCTGAACCAATGTCTTGACATCATTCAGCGTCGTTGCATTTTCATGGCTTAAGAGCTCTAGGAGAAAAAAGAGACTGCTTTATATGCATTTATCCACAGAACTTATATACTCTTCGGAAACTGCTATTAGTCTACACAGGAAACGCATGAAACTGTCTTTTCAACAAAGAAGCCTTTGGAAGAGCTCCAGCACTCTAAGACAATACAATTTCTTCCAAAGAAAACAAGGCTTTATTATTGGCTATTCCTAAAATTTGATAAGAAAAAGGAAAAGAAGTATATGCTATTAGTTTGCCAGATATCAACAGCTACTTCTGATCCATATTTACACGTAAGACTTAACAAAGACAAATGAACAACTAAACGAGCGTGATGGATCACACCAGCTGTCAAGAAACAGACAGAATTCAGACATCAGCAACCACAATTATTGATGACGGCAGCCAAAGATCTTGGGTTAGTGGCCCCAGAACAGGCAGTCTTAAGATAATTACTTTAAATACCAATGCCAGGAATTGTTTCTCAATACTCTGTGGGCAACCCTGTACTATGATGTCTATAGGACAATGGAATTCTCCCTCACAGTATTTAAATAAAGACCATAAACAGGGCCACTAACTGAAACTGCCTTTATCCCTGCATTTCAACACAAAAAGGATGCCCAAGGGAAATCAACTTGTAAAGGAGTTGTGACTAGTGATATATTACACACAAGTTTCAAATTAAAGCAAAATAAATTGACGTTAGCCAAATAATCTATATATATATATAATTTTTTGTAGCATCCTTGGTCTTGTACCTTAAATTATCTTCTCAAAATATGATTTTACCAACACAGAAAACAGAACTGACATGGGAAAGCTGCAGCAACCCATCTAGACTTGGCCTGCAACTCTCAAATGAATGAAAGAGTTCATTAAAAGCTATGGACAAATTAAGTTTTAACACTAGCAGCTCAGGGGAACAAAGTGACTCAGTTGCCTGTGCCAAGGCACACAAAGCACACCATATTCCCCTCCTAGCTAAGGGGCTGCTGTTCCCCTATGAAGGAAAAAACTCCCCACATGTTCCTACTGAAAGGACCATCAAAAAAGTACTTAGTATTTGAGATTACAGTATTCTGGCATTTCCATCTCAAAATACACAGGGTGATTTTGTAAAAATGGAAAAGCAATAGCTGAGAAGTTTAACAGAACTAATCCCAGTGCCTATTTATGGGCATATTCATTTTAATACAAACTAACTATAGAAATCTCCTTGGCAAATGAATCAGAGGCGGCATTTCATGTAACCTGGGTGATCCTAGAGCTCACCTACCAGCACACAATGGGTAGATCATACAAGTGAGCTAATCAAAAACACACCGACTCACTGACACAAACTTTGCTCTCCCAAACATTAGGTAAGTGGGATGTATGAATTACCTTACCCTGGGACAGCGATTTCTCCAGTGCAGAAATAGACACCATGTTTGCATTCTCATTTAGTTGTATTAAAAATTACAGAGTAGACCAGCTAGGCTTGATATCATCACCTGCTCTCAGGGGCTAACAGCTGGAAGAGAGACTTTGCTAAAATACTCACTCCACTTCTCTGGCTTACAGTATCTTTTAAGTGGGTGAAAACACCACATTCAGGACACAGAGCAGTGGGGTGAGAGAGCAGAGGGTAACTTTTTTTGTGTGTGTGAGATAGTCAGTCTCCATGCAGAGTTTTCTATCAAGATGCTTTTAGAGAGATTGGAATAGCACATCTCTAGTGGAGGTCAGTCAAATCCACAGATGGGGAGAAACAACATCTCACCCAATGCTGCACTCCCAATTCCAGAGACTCCTGCGTGCTAAGGACAAGTGTCTGCACAAAGTTCCCCAAGTCAGAAATTTCTTTTTTACTTGGTATTTTGATATTATGAACAATAAAACACTAGAATACATTTTTATTTTCCTTGCACAAATATCCTCTGTAGATGTAGTTGGCTTCCAAGGAAGATGGCATATATCAGCAGGTCTTCCTGGAAGTCAGCCACCAAAGGTAGTCTCAGACCCAAAAGATATGGTCAGTCTCCTGATTTTTGATAGATCAGCTTCCTTTATCATGTTGTCTTATTCAGGCTGCTCAAGACGGTAAAAGGAACATTAACAGTTCCCTTGCAGCTTTTGCCTTATGACTGATTTTGTTCGTTATCCGCTACTTTGAAGATAGGAAGGCCCAAACGCTAGGGAAAACATCCAGATAAATAGGGGAAGGCATTTCCACCATCTAACCTCAGCTGGACATGCAAGTCAAATTATAAATCCTTACTAATTTGTTTTCCTGTCTACAGGGCTAAAAATTCCTTTTGGTAAAATACTGCTTGCAAACTTCACATTATTGCCCGCAACAATAACAGAACAATAAGGTAGACAAAAATCCCCCACTATCTGTGAGCCAAGCAACATTTCCAAAACTGGTCCTTTTGTTTAAGTCCTCAGAGGTAAGTACAGGCATGCGAGAAGTGGGTGCTTTATGTAGCCTATAAAGTTGCCTAGGAGAAAGGGTAGACGGTAGATGGAAATATCAAATTCCTGCCTTCGCCAGGAACTCTGGAGTGTCTCAAAAGCTTCTTGCAAGTTTTCACATCCAAAGCCCATTACTTAAAAGGATTTTCTAATTGATTCAAAATAGGTTGGCTTCCCTTCCTATTTAATTCTTAGTAATATAACCTTGTAAGAGCACGGTCTCATTTATTTCACTGCTTGTTAGCTAACAAGGTTTCAAGGTTTATTTGCAATATTCAAAGTACCACACTTAAAAAGAAATAACGTTAACTGTCAGGTGAGGGAACGATTTATTCTTCCAAATCAGATAATGTAAGTTTCAATCTAATTCCCATTTTATATTGTACTTCTTCAGAATGAGTTAAATTAAATTATTTCTCAGTAATTAGAAAAAAAATCAGAAAAATTCAGAAACTAAAAGAAATTACATTGCTTTATTTATTCCTCTTGGGGGGGGAGAGGGTAACTGGCTTTGAGCAGAATGAATATTTGCTTTTCATCATTGACTATTCCAATTACTTGGATATCACTAAATCAGAGTCCAAGGGCAGGATTAGATACTGCAGGGTTTCCTTTAGAAATAACACTTCATGTTCTTGAACAAGTTAATAAAGCATGCTGCAATTAATCAGGGAACTGAATACTGAAACTTAATTCTGATGTTTACCAGAACCAGGCTGGTTTACCTCTCTTTGGTGGTCTAACATGGTATGTGACATCATTAATGATCAGTTTGAAGTCATCCAGCAGAAGCAAATCTATGCCTGTGGAGGAGGCGACACGCGTGCCATCTGTAAGGCAAGCACAGATGACTCATTAAACAGTAGAAACAAAATACCTAAACACGCTGTAGCTAAGCAAGTTGTAATGCCATCCCAAATCCAGTTGCTGAACTTCCATGTTTTTCCACAGACAATACTCTCTGTCAAGATGGATATATAGATTGGGAGAGCTTAACATGGCAAATACTAGCTGATCTATGTGTGCGTCTGCTTTTCTAAATCTGTGATATTTTAGGTCATCTTATAAAAAGCAGTTCACGTCATCCCACACAGTTTGAATATTTTACTATGTTTTGCAATACAATCCACTTAAGTCACCTTCATCTCTCCCCACTGGCATTAGAAATGATTATTTCAATCTCTGGTATCAGACAGCTTTGACATCGCTAAGCTAGCAAACACCTCCCCCTCAGGCCAAGACTTTTCAGGAAATACCTGCTTTAATGGCACTTTCATAAGACATCCTCATGACATCTCAGAGCTTTGGTGGCTAGCAGACACATAGCAATTGAGCAAAACATAGCAAAATGTGACATTAAATGAAGTATGACCAAGTTTTCATAGCTAAGCAAGATACTATTTCCCTTGTAACACCTTTTACACCCTACTCCTTACAAATCAATTGGAACATTCACATAGGTCGCATACCTTGTGTCTTTCATACTAAAGAGTAGAAAACTCACCAAAAACATAGACATTAGTCCTAATGGAGATAAGCTAAGCATTAGGAATGTTTTCCTACTTGTCCACTCTACAGTCAGATTTCCTTGGCAGATCGGACTATACAGGGACAGCTAACAATATTCTTACTCTAGGAATGGCATTTCTACCTTCTATTTTTTCAGGAATGTCCAAGAACTCACACCATAACAAGCTTTTACTTAAAAAGCTAAAGGCTAGATGAAAATAGCTAGCAAGCAAGTAAATCAATTAGTTTGTAAACAACAGTACCTGCTGAGTAGATGGCAACCCGATCAATTCCTCGGTCCTCTGCTTGCAGCTGTTGTAAGAACACACCAACAGAGTCCGAGATCGGTTTAAGCGTGAACTGGCAACGCTCACGCCGGGATGGAAGATTCACAGAAATCACAGGTAACCCGTTTTGGTAAACCACCGTCACTTCTACAAAGACAACAAAAACACAAGTTTATCATTAAAAATTAACAGACCTTCTCATAATAGTTCTCTATTTGTCCCATGGAGAAAAAGGCAAACACGGTTATGAACTGAACATGAAAGAGACTAAGTTTTTGGTTCATCTTTTAACAAGAGATGTGTCCATTTTTCTTTAAAAATAGAGGTATGACAGAGGTTTTCACTCCCATTAACTTGGCAGTATCTGTTAAACTTTCTATGCTCTGTGGAAAAGTAGAAGACATTTACTCTAAGCACAATCACATTTATCATAGAATCACCGAATGGTTAGAGTTGGAAGGAACCTTAAAGATCATCTAATTCCAACCCCCCTGCCCATGGGCAGGGACACCTCCCACCAGACCAGGTTGCTCCAAGCCCCGTCCAACCTGGCCTTGAACACCTCCAGGGATGGGGCAGCCACAGCTTCTCTGGGCAACCTGGGCCAGTGCCTCACCACCCTCACAGTAAAAAATTTCTTCCTGATATCTCATCTAAATCTCCCCTCTTCCAGTTTAAAACCGTTCCCCCTCGTCCTATTGCTCCACTCCCTGATCAAGAGTCCCTCCCCAGCTTTCCTGTAGGCCCCTTTAGGTACTGGAAGGGGCTCTAAGGTCTCCCTGGAGCCTTCTCTTCTCCAGGCTGAACAACCCCAACTCTCTCAGCCTGTCCTCACAGCAGAGGTGCTCCAGCCCTCTGATCATCTTTGTGGCCCTCCTCTGGACCCACTCATAGAATCATAGAACGGTTTAGGTTGGAAAAGACCTTGAAGATCATCGAGTTCCAACCCCCCCTGCCATAGGCAGGGACACCTCCCACTAGACCAGGTTGCCCAAGGCCACGTCCAGCCTGGCCTTGAACACCTCCAGGGATGGGGCCTCAACAACCACTCTGGGCAACCTGTTCCAGTGCCTTACCACCCTCACAGTGAAAAACTTCTTCCTAATGTTCAATCTAAACCTGCCCTCTTCCAGTTTGAAGCCATTCCCCCTTGTCCTGTCACTACATGCCCTAGTAAAAAGTGCTTCCCCAGCTCTCCTGTAGGCCCCCTTTAGGTACTGGAAGGCCGCAATAAGATCTCCCCGGAGCCTTCTCTTCTCCAGGCTGAACAGCCCCAACTCTTTCAGCCTCTCCTCATAGGAG
>VUYV01000076.1:738104-827724 GCA_008711295.1 Anarhynchus alexandrinus | reverse complement strand
ATCAGCACACCCAGGTCCTTCTCCTCAGGGCTGCTCTCCAGCCATTCCCCACCCAGCCTGTATTTGCGCTTGGGATTGCCCCGACCCAGATGTAAGACCTTGCACTTGGCCTTGTTGAACTGCATGAGGTTGGCTCCAACAGGTCCATGTCCTTCTTATGTTGGGGGTTCCAGAGCTGGACCAGTACTGCAGGTGGGGTCTCACAAGAGTGGAGTAGAGGGGCAGAATTCCCTCCCCCACACTGCTGGCCATGCTTCTTTTGATGCAGCCCAGGATGCAGTTTGGCTTTCTGGGCTGCAAATGCACATTGCCAGCTCATGTTGAGCTTCTCATCCACCAACACCCCCAAGTCCTCTCCTCAAGGCTCTCAATCCATTCTCTGCCCAGCCTGTATTTGTGCATGGGATTGCCCTGACCCATGTGCAGGACCTTGCACTTGGCCTTGTTGAACTTCATGACGTTTGCACAGACCCACCTCTCAAGCCTGTCCAGGTGTCTCTGGATGGCATCCCTCCCCTCCAGCATGTCGACCACGCCACACAGCTTGGTGTCGTTGGCAAACTTGCTGAGGGCGCGCTCAATCCCAACATCCATGTTGCCAACAAAGATGTTAGATAGTACCGGTTCCAGTACCGACCCCTAAGGAATGCCACTTGTCACTGCTTGCCACTTGGACATCGAGCTGTTGACCACAACCCTTTGAGTGCGACCGTCCAGCCAATTCCTTATCCACCAAGTGGTCCATCTGCCAAATCCATGTCTCTCCAATTTAGAGACAAGGCAACATGATATCTAAAAGCCACAACATGACAGCACAGTATGTGTTTTTGAGAACCATTATACATTAGTTTTTGAGACCAAAGTATTTTGGACTACAGAAGACAAAACACTGTGCAATTTAGCAGGGTTTATAGCCCAGAAGACATAGGCAGACTGTGTATATTAGGAAAGATCAGGGAAGGACCTACTTCAAACCTTTTTATTCTTGTTTAGTTCTAGTTTCCTCCTCTCTCTCCTAAGACAACAAAATATTTAAGAGAGCAGTCAAGGAGTATGAGGTTGTAGGAACAGTGCTCTGAGTTTAAGCTTCAAGGTCACTTCATCTAAAATTCATGGGATCAATACATTTTGTACTTCAGAAGATAGACATTACTTCTTAGGTGTAGATAAAACAACATTTTCCATTTCCTTAGTGCTGTTAGGAGTTTTTTCAAAAGCATTCTTAAGGATTTCAGTGCACCTTTCTAAAATTTATGGTAGTGACCTGTATGAACTGTAAGCTAGTTATTATTTTACCACCAGAAACACAGCCCACTGTGTGCTTCAGGATATCCATATGTAGAAAAAAAGAAGTTAAGAGTTCGTATTCCCTAAGCCCTTTACTGAGTCACAAACAGTCGAAATTTTCCCCAAGTGCAGTAGTTGCTAAGATATAGCAGCACACCTAAAAATTATTCACTTCGAATTGCTATGTATTTTTCTTATGTAAAAATGTAAGGTCTTTTTTATTGCACAGAGCATTTGCCATGTCTCAAGGATTGTGCAGTCGCACCCACCCACGCTGCATCTGGCTTCGTATTCTCACCTGTTGTAGCTTTGGCCAACTCTATGAACCACACCGTCTACTTAAACTCATCTAACTCATATATTGACATGCCAAGTCAATTTAAGCAACTAACATCAAAACTAGTTGGTCAAAGGAGTCAACGCAAGTAGAAATAGAAACAAATAATGTAATTTTAACTACCGAAGGAAACTATTTCTCAGCATGCCACTGTTCAGACAGTTTTGCCACCAACGGCCTTTATACCTCTCCTTTCAGTGATTTGCTACCAGATGCCAGAATTGCTTATCACAGGATCATTTGCATATTAGGACAAGTCTTGGGGCAACATGCCCTTCTGAAAAGGGAGGGTCAAGACTGTTGAGAAAGGATGCACCAAGTACACTTTTACAAAGCCAGAAGAGTTCTCTCGGGTTTTTGAGTTTACTGTCACATGCCTTCAAGAACTGAATCAAGCACACCGAGGATTTTTGCCCTCTTCCAGGGGATTGCTATCCAGTGCTGACAAAGAGGTCCTCATGCCATGTTTAAACATTAGGTAGAAATGACCAAGTATGGACATCTAAAAGGACTAAAGCATCCCAAGAGGCCCCAGTATCTGGAAACCTATAAATGCTTATTCTCAAGACTCAGACACCTGACAGGATTTTAGTAGCTTTAGTGTTTTGAAGCTTAAAACTCAGAGACAAGTCAGATATTTACTGAAAAAAAAATAAAGCAAACTGCCAATTTATTTGGACAGTTAGACAGAATTTCAAGCTCCTTATATCAACAGCTGTTATGACACCAGCTATCAGATTTTTGTATTCTTTCACTCAAGTGTTTGAGCAAGAGACTGGTAAGAAATAGATTAGCATTAGCTACACTTCTGATAGCAGGCTCAGATGGAACGATCAACATGTTTAGAAGCTTAAAATAGCCACTTAAGTATTAATTCATTGGTTCTGTGAGCAGCATATACAACATTAACTTATGCACTGCTTACATAACCACAAGACACAGAAAAACATTCTTTACTTAAAATGCTGCCTTGATTATACAGGCAGCGAGCCAGTTTATTGTAGAGCAGAACAGGTAACAGCGTTTGCACCAACACTTTTCTGTGTATCCCCATTGGTACAACACAACCACAGCTCAGTGACTGACAGCTGTGGAGGAATTGCCTACCAGCACCAGCCCTGCTGCAGTTTAACCCTCCACAGACCAGATAAGAGACCTCAGTGATAAACACAATAGGACAGACTGCACCAAGAGTCATCAGCCTTGGCAGCACACACAAAACCTTTCTCAATGATCTCCAGCTTAGGTGAAGTGTTAAAGACCAAATTATTTCTTTCGGATGACAGGCTCAGTAAAGTCTGGAATTACAGTTAGTTTATGTTTTCCTCACAAAAATCTTGTAAAAGTAATTTTCTAGCCTAAATCACCAGTGGGGAAAGTCCATAATTCCAGTTTGAACCTCTCATTACTTCCCACACAAGTAACGTCTGGTCAGATTTCTACTGCATTGGAGAGGGAAGAGCCCAGAGGCAAATAAAAAAAAAGAAAAAATCTAAAGGACATGTCAGTAACACAAACCTAACAGACAGCTCCAGTAAAAGTTATTTACAAGACACTGTGATATGGCTGTCTGCCTTGCTCTCCTCTGCTCTGACAGCCCTGTGGATTGCCTGCACAAGGGCAACTACAAGCTACTAAGTGGTCAAAGCATTTTGGCATATCACTAATTACAGAGCTAACATTCTGGCTAATCTTCACTGATTACATTTTAAGCCAGTGTTTAAATACATGGGACAAGTAAAAGAAAGTAATTGTATACAACTGTATTTCACTTACATTTACAGACACCTACAACCTGGCCAGGGATGCTGCTAAATAAGACAGTGGAGAATTTTAAAAGCTTTACGCACCATATTAAGCATGAGGTTACTGAGAGGTATGAATTGCATCCAAGCACCACAAAGTTTTCACTCAACCCTATGTGCACCAGTAACAGGTCATTAGTATTTTTTTAAAGATTTCTGTTCTTGCTTAAGAACAACTTAAGCAATACATTATGCAAAAACAAGGTACAGCAAAAAAAGGGGGTGGCCAAAGAAGTCCGTGTTGAACATTTACTACTGGTAAAGGTGAAGTTATTGGAAGAAACAACAAAAATATTCAACCACAATTTGAGGAGAGGTAAAAATCAAATCAGGCAAGTAGCTACACACTTACATTATCCTCTCAACCTTACATTTATCCTCTACACTTCTACCTGTTTAAGCTTTCAGCTTTTTATTTTGAGTTCTCCACAGCAGTCATGTTCTCTTTGTGTTTGCACACACTCACTATCCTGGCAGGGGAAGCAATTGTGCCGGAACCCTTTACTTTATTAGCTTTCAGGCTTTATTAACAAGCCTTAATGGGGAGAGGATCCACTAAGCATTTGTGTCAGTCAGCATAAGTGCTCTACTCTTTGCGCACAGCATGCAGACGTTAAGCCGGCAGTGATCTCAAAGCTGCTTGTTTCCTCTTTGTATTCTATCACACTGAGATTTTTAAAGTTCCACTAGGGCATTCTTTTGCCTTATGTTATCACAATCTTACTAAAAAAAGCTTAATGTCTGAGCTGTCCCAGAATTTAGATAAAGGAATAAAATTGCCTTGCCTTCACAACTTATTCACTGCAGCAAACAGTACTTTCAAACATTTGAGCAAGTAGCTGGTATGAACTGCACTGTCGTTACATAAAGTTAACAGGGCACACAGTACCCTGAAAGGTAGGCATCACACAGACCTCACGGCTACATCAGGAAAAAGCCTGGCAAAAACCATTCAGACAGTTGCATGCAATTACCTCTTTCTTTATAAGGCCTGTCTGTTTTTTTTAAGGACAGTTACCTGAAAAGTTGACTATTTCCTTAATTCTTCTTGACTGACTTTGTTCTCTGTCACTTCCTTAGTCCAAAACTGGATTACCTCCTAGCCAAAAAAGCCTCAACCAGAAAAGGGGTCAGGGAACATGATTTAAGTTAGTGAAGTCAGAAGTGAGCCAAGAGTTTCTCCATGTCAATACTCACCATCAGAGGGCACTACTGTACTGCAATAGACCACTCTCACACTCTGCCAAGGAGAAAGCCTCTGATGCACCTAGAAAATACAAGCACAGCAAAAAGGACAAATGTTCAGTGCCACTCGTCTGCCAGAATCACACACCAGTGCCACCTCCTGTCCCCCCTCCAGCCATCACCTACCCCGATGCCTGTGCTAGGCATTTTCTCCCCGCCGCCGCAGGGGTAACCACAAACCAAGAGCGCCTGTCAAGAACAGCCTCTTCTTTTACCATCTGCCACCCAGTGGGGTTTCCCCCCTCAGCCAAGTTCAACTCTCCACACCTCACCCTCAACTTACATAGTTTGAAGCGAGAATGTATAACAGAACAGCTGTGATTTTTTTTTTCCCCCTTAATGTAAAATATATTCTCAGAGCCACATTGAGTTAATCAGTTTTAGGAAATCAATTTAGATTACTACACAGACATGGAAAATAGAAATCACAACAAAACATCAGTCTCCAAATGTTTAAAAAAAAAAAAAGAGAAGTTTTAGCATAACAGTAGGGGAGAGTTAGGGAGTTGTGGATTAAGAGGTTAATTCTCTCCGGTTGTTTTCTCTGCTCACTTGTATTTTTTTTCTTGCCTTACAGAAGGAAGCCAAACTCTAAGACACAAGTAGTAAACATGCCTGTTCATAGAAGAACAAATTGTTCAAGATAAAACCAAGAATTACGATACTGAGCTATAAAAAAAAAAGTGCCTAGTAAGAGAAGAAAACTCATGAATGGTTCATATGTTCTGCAATCTTGGCAAGGGACTAATTTGTTCATGAAAATCTAGGATCAGACTGATTTAAAGTCCATCTTCTACATAAGTTATACTAGTTATATACTAATCCTCTCCCAACAGTGAAATTACAATTCCAGCACAAAAGAGCCCAATTTTAAAAAAGAATAAGGCGTAACACCAGCTCTCATCTGTCTATGGTGGTATATATTTCAGTGAATAGCACTCGTAGTTTTCAACAGCTGCAGTCCAATATGGGCATTCCTATGGTCTGGGATTTTTTTTGTTTGTTGGTTTTTAAAATACAGCTGCCAAACCTGCATTTCTATAAAGGTATCTCACAGGTAGGGCTTGATTTTTAAGTAAATTTCTAACAGAAGTTTGCAAACAAAACCTAGGCTGTTGATTATTTCTCTGCCAAATTGTCCAGACCTCCCTATTTTGTGAGGTTGCTTTCAATAATCTACTCAAAATAGCTTTATCTGCTACTTCACTTTTCTTCTGAAGCCTGCTATGCAAATAGAGGATAGTTTCAACTACGCTAGTTTTTCTTGAAAGCAGGACCTATGGCCCAGGCGGTCAGTGCATTGACAGCTCTGAAAATTCACTCTCATTTGTGCTGTATTTACACTCCATTTTTCCTCAGTCTTGAGAAATGAAAAATCAGTCAAGTAATTTTCAATTTTCTTCCTTGCAATTGCATTTTCAGCTTCCCACAGTAGAGTCAAACAGGCAGCTAACAGCAAAAGAGAACTGGGCATTAAACAGCTGTAACTGAACTGAAGTGGGAAGTTGCACGTTTTGGCGAAAGTAATGTTTTTTTAAAAAAAAAAAACAACTCCTATGTGTTGGGAACCAAAGGGCAAATTTTCCTTTATACATTTGAAAGTAGCAAGTTGTCTGGACTGATAAATACCCATGTGCTACTGCTGAACAAGCAGGACGCCCCCACTCCTCCCACCCCCACAGAAAGTTTTAGAACTCAAAAACACCCAAACAAAACACAAATACAGCCCCACATCCTGGACAAACCAAGCTCTGCTGTCTTGGCATCACTATTATATTATGAAAAAAGTCAGAAGCTTCAACGATCAGAAGCCGTACCACATGTGAGCCAGTTTTCAGAACCAAATTTGACTTAAGGAGGGGAAGCCTCCATGGCAAGTTTAAAAAAAAAAGACCTTTTCCTATCTGAAACCAGAAACTTCAATTTTAATTCTTTTAAAAACAGTATCAGATCAGATACAATAATAAGTGGGCAGAATTTATACAGTGAGACACAAAACCTCCTGTCAGAGGACACTACCACAAAGCACTGTTTATATGCTTATTTTACCCAACACCATGGCAGAGCAGGCACTTTCAGATATGGGCTTTTCACTACTGCACTCTTCCCTTTTACACGGCATTAATAATCTATTTTTGAAATGCTGCACATCAAGAGCCTGCTTTTCTACCAGATTTGCATGGCAGCCCAAAAATTTAGTAGCAATTTTCAGAACATCCTAAAACACACTAAATCCAGTGTTATCCCATTACAAAATAGCTATATAACCAAAAGATATTATCAGCTAGCATCTGCAAAGACTTTACCTTAATGCCATGACTATTTGACAGGTATAAGGTAGCTCCAGGAATTTCCCACCCAATACAGGCAAGAACAGGGAAAAAGGCAAAACGGGTTGAAAAACAGGGCATGTTAGGTGACTCATCAAAAAGCCAAGGTGTCCCCAGATTTAACCTCTTTGACAACTCTTTTAGCCTGATTCCGGTCTGAACCAACTCTGTTTCATTAACCCCACAGCAGTATGCTGCCATTACATTTTACAGAGACACTGGTTAAACTATACATATCTGTCACTCCTGCAGTTCTGAACTATGCTATGCTGCCGTTAGAAATTTCTTATCTAAGAAAACAGTCTCTACTGGTTAGGAAAAGAAAAAAATGAACAAATGAACTCAAAGTCAGCAGAGACTTAAATGCCATCTCCTGTCATCCGAGGTTAGTGAGAGCTTAAGGAATCATCAATCATTTTTATTCTTGAAGGGTGGCTGTTGTTTTAAAATTGAGATGGAGAGAAATGTCTGAACCCTTTATCCAACGTCTGCAATTCAACAGTTTTATGCAGAAATGTGCCAGAAGGCTGAAGCTCGGGACTGAAGCACTGTGGGGCGGAGGAGAGGAACTTGTTTCAAGCTTTGCTGACCAGATCTCGCAACCATTTGCCTGCAGACAAATGGTCGACAGCTCACCACTTTAGCAACAAAGTGCAGAATAACTACATTCAGGTTTCAGTTGAGACAGACTTGTCCACCACTTCAAAAATAAGTGAGATATTTGGAGTGTGAAAAGCACTGAAGCCAGGTGACCAAAATCAGTAAGCTTTAAACACCAGAATAACTTTCTGGGTCTCAAGAGAACAGATGCAGAAATTCACTGTTCACATCCATTCGATCCTTCATTTCCTGTCTTATCTGCAGTAAGATGCATGTTAAGAGGCTCGGGTTACGCAGCAGCTTTGCTCCCAGAATGATTAAGGGACCAAGAGAAAAAAAAATCCCAGTCCTTTGCCTAAAACTAACACTTCCTCCAGCCTCATCAAGGTCTATACTGGACAATCCAAAGGTAACAATAACAGCATGTCTATAGGTCCTACTGTAGCTGTCTCAATTCTACATGGGTGACAAAGTTAATCAAAGCCCTACGGGGAAAAACACACCTTTTAGCTACCAGCGAGTGCTCTCTGATGGGACAAAAGAGAGCAATCTGGCAGAGCTCATGTTCTGCATTTTATGTAATTATCAATGATAGAATGGTAACAACTTTGCGGTACCAAGTCTCCAAACCCTAATTAAAATCAGAAAAGAAGTCGTCCAGAAAAAAACCCACACCCCATGCATGGAAAAGGTGAATATCTTAATCTAGAACACAAGTAAAAACTTGCTCCTTGCTCATTACCTGGAGTACCAGTGCAGCAAAAGCTGCAGAGCTTTTGTGAAAAACAGCACATTCTCAGTATAAAAATTTCTTACCATGAGTGAAATCGTTAAGAGGCATTTGCAAGCGCCAGCTGCAACATCTATTTTACAATGTATGAAGGGCCCTCCTTAAATGAGGCTGCCTTAAGTCAGACATGAAGCAGCTCACCTTTTCCAACAAGCAACAGCTATTTTCCTCTCTATTCCAACTCTCACAGCCTGAAAAACTGAATGTCTTTCCTGGCTCTGACACTGGTTATCCTAAAACCTCCTGGCCAGCACTTCAGTGACAAAAATTGCTGCGAGCTTCCCTGCACAATCACAGTAACCCAAACCACCCACCTCAAAAGTGCCGAAGAGCTCCATTTATCCATCTTTCCCTCACTTCAGGGCTCCAACTACTTCTGCTCCCATACTCAGCCTTACATTTTGATCTCTCTGAAACAGTACTTTCATCGTAAGTCATTGGGTCCCCTTTTGTCCTCCCATTGTTTTCCCCTTCACACCAGCTGTGTTTGCAAAGCAGAGGAGACAGAGGAAAACCCTGTCCTGACTAGAAATCTGCCATCCGAACTCCATGATGCGTAACTTATCAAAACAGCTAATATTTCTTGCACCAGTAGGTAAACTCCTACTGGATTTAAGTACATCTAACCGCGGTGGATTGACTGTGGCCAGCTGCCCTCTCCCTCCTTTCCTCACCAGTCACCCTCACTGGCACAGCAGACTGGACAAGGGGAAAGTTGATTTACTGCCAATTAAAGTAAATAATAGCAAGAAACAGACAAAAATTAACACACCTTTCCCTCGCCCCACCCTTTTTCCAAGATCCAACTGACCCCCTTCGTTACCAACTCCTTACCCCTGCCTTGAGGGGTGCCGGGGAATGGAGGTTCCTTCTGGAAACATCCACACCGCAGCCCATGGAGGACCCCACAGGCGGCAGCACCTCTCCTCCTCCTCCCACCTCAGCGCTCGCAGGGCTTTTCCTCACACGTCTCCTTTTACCAGCATTTTTCCCCCTTTTCTTACCTCAGATTCCCCAAGGCACCACCATCGGGGCTGAGGGGCTGGGCTGCTCCCACCTGTGGGGCAGCTAGAACCGGCCTGAGGCAGCCCCGGCCCCTCCTCACAGAGACCCCTCAGCCCCGGGGCACCCAAGACAGCAACGATTAAAGCACAGGTTGCAAATAAAGCCCTTTGCTTATGAGCCAACACGTGGCTCTGAGCACAGATAAGACCTTTTCAGTCCTCAGACGAGGAAGACACCTACAGCCGTCCCTCAGGTGGGTCTGAGGACAGCACGGGGACAGGGAGAAGGCTTGTTGGTGGCCCTTACGCCCATGATACCAGCCAAGAGGGGTCCCTGCCTGCTGCCAGTACCCTGCTAATTTCAGATGCCTTCTTCAGCATCCTCAGAAACCTCCAAAGAGATAAAAACGGGCCAGCCTGGCATCGGAGATCTCTGCCTGCATCTCTCACCCCCTTCTTTTGCCACCTCCGTTCTTTCAAGACATCTGGACACCTTGGCCTGATTCCATGATTTTCCACAGAAAAAAAGCTTCAAGCAAGCTGGCATGCAAAAACCCCAAACGTGTGGCTGGAGAGGGGAGGGAGGGCGGCGGGGGAATCCCCTGTACCTGGGAGCCATGCACCCCCGAGCACAATATTCTCCACTGCTTCCAACAAGTCCAAACTGATGCGTTTTTTTTTTTTTTTAAAACCATACAGCTTGTCTCCCAGGACCCAAGCACTCGCCTGATTAAATCCCACTGGCTTGAACTCATTATTCTTGTTCTCTTTGCCAGTACGCCCTTGCTCACATCCCACTTGAGGTCAGATTTTTGCCCCGAAAAGAACATTTTCACACCTGCTGCCTCCATAGGGCAACGTTTCTGCGGATGAAGGTCAAGCAAATGAGAGAACCCCTCTGAACTGCAGTGCTTTTCCTCTTTGTTTCTGTTTTTCTTTTCTGTTTGAAAAATCAGGCTGAGGAGAAGGACACAAAAACAGCAATGCCAGTAAGACGTGGGAAGTGTTAATCTTTGCATTTGGAAGCACTTCTTATGACCTACACATTAAGCAAATGGTCTTCATTTGCCACACTTCTCATTCCTGCCTGAATTTTCTCTTCTTTCAGCATTAGTACAGAGCTTCATCACATCTGCTAGGAAAGGAACATAAACAGGAGGTGAGCTATAAATATTCCCTTCTCATCCTGCTTCCTTTGCCCATCTGCCTAAAGAGAAACAGGTAATCCACGGTGTCCAGGAAGAGGCGAGGGTAGGAGGAAGGAGATTCATTCTTTNCCCCCTCGTTCTTCATTGCACCTTTCTTTCAGGCATTACTGCTACTGTGGAGATGCTGCAACGATGAATCTTGTAACAGTAACATCACTGCTTTTGATGGCTTTGATAGAGCCTCTTGGAGGCAAGAGAGGGAAGAGGGGATAATGAAATGGAAAAAGTTTAACAGACATATTAAGCACATTGATCAAGCAGTCTCTACTGCTTTAACAGGTGCTTCCCTTGCCACCATCCACTTTTCCCAACAACAAAACAAAACCCCAAACCAAAACCTTTTCTCAGTCTATATTCTTAATTTTATTGCAAATGTCAACAACTTACTGAGAATTACACTATTCCTACTTTACTTGAAACATGTACACCAGACCACCATACTCCCCCTCTTTTCAACTAAACTTCATATAGTCCTTCCTACCTGTAGCAGGGAACCCCAAGCGGGGCTGGAACCTCTCCCTTGCAGTTTGTGATGCCAGATCATGGTTTCACTATTAAAATATTTTTGCTTTACTGGAGTAGGATGGTTTGAATTCCATTTCTTTAATACAGCCCTCACAGTTACTAGTAAAAAGCTGAGAGTTTTAATTCCCTTGCATTCTGAAGGCTTGAAAAACAGAAACCAACCAAAATACCACAATACATTTAAGCCTGTGTCAGCTTTGAAACCTGAGCACAAAGACAAGGCAGAGCTGAATTCCTTTCCCTAGTTTCCAGATTCATTACTGGAATCTTCCTGTACTGAAAAGGATGGTATCTCTCTTCTCAAATTAGAGGGGCTTCCAATCCTGGTTTAAAAAGCAGTTTTAAGTACTTAATGAGTTTTGATCCCACTGATTTCAGGGTGCATGATTTTGTCTCCCTCAGCCACTCACAGATGAAGATTGTATAACCAGAGAGAGAGAAGGAATCAGATTGATTCCCCTCAGCAATTCCCCCAAGGCAGCTGACTGTTGGTTTGTTGTTTGGTTGGGTTTTTTTTTGTTTTTCTGTCTCTAGCTCTGATCAACCCCATTAGGCAATTCCTTTTGTCTTCATTACAGCCAGTTTAGAAGAAGAGCTCTTGCCCCTCTTTGCCTACCTTGCTGCCAAAGAGCTTCCCGGTGAGGAAGCAGCAGCTGACACATCCCTGGCACTTATAAAATCAAGAATGAAACAATAAGCAGAGTTATGAAGTGAGATTTCCACAAGCACAAGGAAATTCCTTCTGCCTTGGTGTGTGCTGGGGAGCAGCCAATTTGCACTGGTTTTCCAGGGAAATAAACTCAGAAACAAGAGAACCTAAAGCAAGGTTCTTCAAGAAGAAGAACTTCAAGAAACTTCAAGAACGGCACTTCAAGAAACAGCAGACTCTTGCAGACTTCGGAGTCAGCGCCAACATACGTACAGCTTCAGAGAAGCTGCATACTCCGAAACAGAGAGAGGGTACAACATTCCGCAAGCCACAGTAGCGCAATACATCCCAGGACTGGAGGAGTCCTAAACCAGCAATTCCCTGCTCGTTTTTCTGCAGGGAAGAAAAACACACACACAAAAAACCAAACTCATCTCTCTATCTAACCTTACTCAGGTTTGGTCCAAAAAGAGAACTGGTGGAGCAGAAACATCAGTTATCTTTGCTGAGGAGTGCCTTGGATAGCAAGAGGAAGTTCTTTTTCACCCAGCAAGTCACATCAAGTCAGTCGAAGCATTAAAGACAAAAAGTAGTTCCCTCTTCCAGATGATGAGACTTACAGGGTAAGCTTGGAGACCCAATTAGCTTTAGGGTTGAATCCTTTATGAGCCACTTGGGGAGTTTAAGAGTCTTGCTAGAAGTGTCAGATAAATTTTACAGATACTCTCACATTTAGTTCAGGTCCTAAGACAAAAACCATAGGCTTGATAAATGGCTACAAATACCTGTGGCCAATTAACATTGGCCAGGTTTCTTCTGTAAGAAATACCAAAGCTTAGGACATTCAACTTGGCATGCTGCTTCACTGTCTACATGCAGTTTGCATCAGTTCACTACCAGGTGTGATTAGTACAGTAAAAATCAATCCATTTGCTAGTCCCACATGTGTTTATCATAAAGCCCTGGAAAAAATCTTCCATTTGATTAAGAGCAGATGCCTGACATTTTTCCCCTAGATATGCTATCTGCCATGAGGATTGGTACTGTGCAACTCTGACTTCCAAATCACTTACGTTCCCTGGCAAGTTATTGTCATAGGAGAGAAGAAAATGAAAAAAAATCCGACAAAAATACATGAATATTTTAAAGCTATTAAAGACTTTCATTGTGCTACCAGAGCACAGATCAAGGAAGTTTATACGCAAACTTAATATCCCTATATGTTAATGTTTAATACTCTTTAGTTAACGATGTACACCTTGTACCTGACCTATTTCACGGGATGGCCTCCCACCTCCACCCTGAGAGAGGAAACTGCGCAATGCTCACCTATGGTGTGCCATAGGTATGTGCCTGGAGAAGGCAACTCAGCAGAAGTTAAGCACAAGTGAAAGGCACTGCTCTGCAGAGGCAGATCTTTATTGGCATACTAATGAAGCGCAGTAACAACACAAATGTGCTTATTTTGAAGCTGATGTCTAAAGAGCACATTAAATTCAATTTTGAAGGTTTCCCAATTGGTCTTTCCTCAGCTCATCTCACCTGGCCTCTCAAGGAGGAGATGGGAAACTGGGGTTGACCCCTTCCGTACAGCACAAGGAACAGCTGCATGGTGCCCTGTAGCATTCTGTGTATGGTTTCAGAAACACAAACTTGACAGTATTTCCCAAGCTCCTCAACACTGTTGTGTTACAGTTCCAGCCTGCCTAGGGAATGCACAGAAAAGCCACGTTGGTCCTGTTCCTCTGGAGCAGGCAAGCACTTATCTTCTGTGGGACTGCTCCCCAAAACAGAATCACAGAATGGCAGGAGCTGGAGAGGACCTTCGGAGACCATCTAGTCTAACCCCCCTGACAAAGCAGGGTCACCTACAGCAGGTTGCACAGGAACACATCCAGGCAGGTTTTTAATATCTCCAGAGAAGGAGACCCCACAACCTCCCTGGGCAGCCTGTATCAGTGCTCTGGCACCCTCAAAGTAAAGAAGTTTTTCCCTTATGTTCAGATGGAATTTCCCATGTTCCAGTTTGTGCCCGTTGCCCCTTTTCCTGTCACTGGGCACCACTGAAAAGAGTCTGGCCCCATCCCCCTGTTCCTGACTGTGGCAACAAGCAGGTCTGACTGGAACTCCAGTGCCTGCACTGACTACTTCATCATCAGTCACCTCTGGGAAAATTCCTTATTCGAGACCCAGAGACCAAGAGGCTTTTATTTAATTGACCGCTGATAAAGGAAATTGCTGTAACAGCATCTCCCAGTAGCAGTCACTAGCTCCTGCACTGAATAACATAATCATACTTAAATGCATGAAAGCACAACAGGGGCACTAACAGCTAAACAAAGTTTCAGGAAAACTAAAGTCAATAAATTTCATCTGACAGCCAGCACCATCCTCAGAGCAAGCTCAGTCATGTCCATCATTCCTTCAGGCTGAGTGCAGTGGGACAAGAGGCTGAATGCCCTAATGAAGGGCTGCTTCTGCCCATTAGGTGCCACCACAGAGCCTGCGGCCAGGCCTTCGTCAGCACCAATTAATTCTGTCACTTCCTGGACCTCCCTCCTCTATAGGAGGACTAGTTGAAACTGGGTTTATGGGCACATGCACTATGCACAAACACACCTTTAGTTTGTATAATGATTAATTAAGTCAATGCATCTAAGTTAAATCACTAGTTAAAGAACCTTAAAGTCAAACAAACCAAAAAATTCCCTACACGTTTTCAATGGTTATCAAGTTATCCACTGACAGTATTATGTGATAAAGCAGGATTATAGGGGAGCATTATGAAAGGAGTTCCCAAATATTTGGTTCTGTTTTCGTTTTAAAAATACTGTTTTCTACTAATTCTATATCATCCAGATCACAAGGACTGCTGCAGTAGGATTTTAATTGAAATTTTTCGGATTGTTTCAGCTCAAGTACTTTTGTTTTAAAAATCCAGAACATAATATTTGCTGTGTTTATATCTCTAACCATCTACAAATTTTTCCCACAGAAACTGCTGCAGCTTCATCTAAAGACACAAGGAAGATCCAACACAAAACAAATCAGTTTTGAACAGCCAGTCCTGAAAAAACAATTTGAACTACTCACCCAATTATAATCTGTAAACCACACATCAGAGAGATGCATGCTACAAAGGCTTTCCAGTTCACACTTCTTTCCAATATGAACACTGAGGCTTAATTCAGGTGAAGAGACTGAGCATCCTTGGAAACAAACCACTAGAAAAATGACCATTTTCCTAGTCATTAAGACCATTTAAAAACCAACAGCCCTGAGAAGAGAGATTACCCTGGGAGAGGGGGGATTTGGAATGAAATGTAATGGGAGATCTTTGGCTAGGTCACTTCCTTAAAGCTTTTCCAAATCAATTAAACCGGGTTTAATATATTGTGATAGGTGTTCAGTGGCCTAGAAGGAGGCAATTTACAATTTGGCTCTGAATTACACAAGCTGTCAGAGACACCTTTACAGTTTGTATTTTCATTGACAGTCTCAGCTAGTTAATCAAAATTGAATCATTCTTCTCAGGAAAATTAAAAACACATGAAACAAAGCAAAAAAAGCCTCCCTGGAAAAACCACGAAGGGACAGGCATCAAGGTAAGGACTTCAAAACATATCCTTTCGATCCAAGCAAGGAGGCTAGCTCAGCTCATGCAGAATAGGACACTCTCCATACTTCTCTTTCCAAGAACCTTTTTAATGCTTTATCACTAGATAAAATAAGCCTGGGAACCAGGACTTTTCCTTTCATCCAATGCTAATAATTACTTAAAGTTCTTTCAACCTTGAATCCCAGGTTTCTTCTCTACAGGGCTAGCCTTAAGAGACCACATCTGGACCACACAACTGTACTGCCTCACATGCGGGTGTGCAGCCTGTGCTAAATGCAAGTTGGTTAAAAGCTCTCACAGTTTCCCCAGATACATACACCTCCTTCCAACAACTTCACCCCCTGCCTTGGTGTCAGACAGCAAGCAAAGAGTCAAAAACCTTGCCCCTACAACCACTCAGGCCGTGCAAGCATGTTGTTACAGAACAGCCACAGCACTGGAGACAAGTTACACTTCTACTCAGTCATGCTTTCTGCATTACAG
Source organism: Anarhynchus alexandrinus (assembly GCA_008711295.1). Taxonomy (NCBI): domain Eukaryota; kingdom Metazoa; phylum Chordata; class Aves; order Charadriiformes; family Charadriidae; genus Anarhynchus; species Anarhynchus alexandrinus. The sequence continues at coordinate 811,842 of VUYV01000076.1, read as the reverse complement.
GACTCCAGGCACGCAAGAGAGAACAGGCTAAACGCACCAGAAGATTTATCAAGAATTCATCAGGATCAGTCAAGTCAGTTTGGGTGATTCCTTAATGAGAAAAGATGAAGTCCTATATGCTAAGGCCATTTTCCCACTTTAAGATGCCATCATCCTAAAGCAGGTTAGAGTTTCCATCCGAGTCTTGCTGTAGTCTTATTTTGGCAGTATGGAGTGAACAAAGGATAGAAAGAGCAAGGTTCCACACTGACATACTGGTAGGACTCTGCCTTGTCTTCAAAGCAGCCCTGTGTTTGTGAAGTCTGCTGGGTTCAAAATTCTGCAGTCTTGTCCTTGTACTGAGGCACAGCTTGCAATCATCTCCAAAATACCTATCACCAAACTCAGAAGAAGTCAGGTTTAAGGCTATTGCAATTGGTTTCTTTCATTCCTGCCTACTTATTCTACTTCATTGATGGATGACCTTATAAGTGAACCACAATTAGCTGTCACAGCTGCTAGTCATGATTATTTCCAACTGCATCTGCTAAAAGCTTGCATGTCCAGAAATATTCTCATGAGACACAAATCAGATTCCTCTTACAACAGTAATTTTTATTGTTTTTTTAGTATAGACAAAACTTATTACTAAAACAAGAGAGAAAGCAGCAAGGCATTACTAGTTAAGAGTTCAGGTACCAGGCCCAGACACTTCCAAACAGTTTATATTTGCAGACACCAAGTCCCCTGATAGCACTCTCAAACTGATTCAGATAGCACGCAAAGTGTCAGCTTTCTCAGCACAGCAGTGAAAACATGTTAGCCATTGAGAAAGCATTAAGAGAAGTACTAAAATAGCCAGCCTTAAGCAGTGTAAGTGTCTGTCCAGCTGAATACTGGGCAATTCTGTAAGACACCTCTAGATGCCAAAAAAAAAAAAAAAAACAAAACACCACCCTCAGTGGGAAAGCAGACCACTGTTTTGGACACACAAAACAGCAATACTTACATCATGTCCAGATTAAATAGCAAAGACCACTAATTTCTGAGGGAAAAGAGTCATGATGGAAAGCAAAAACATGCAGAGCATGGCTTGAAAAGCAGTAGCTAGTGTGGTCATAGATCAGCAAAACAGAAGGAAGACAGGTCACAGCCTTGCTACAACACTGCTTGGCAGAGCAGGACACTGAACCAACTGCAAACAGTATTTTTTCAGGAATAGGAAACTACAGCAAACCCACTCAGCGAGAGTACATCCCACATGGATGACAAGACACAGTTTGTCTGCAGACAAGCACAATTTCTGCAGTAGCATTTGGAATAACCTTGTGCTATTATCAATAAGGCACTCGCTGGGTACCAGGAAGTTGGTATTAGCTGCCAGAGACCTTGTGGACCTTTCCTTCACAGCCACCTCCACACTACCATGTCACAAACAAACCCCTGCAATTTTGTAAAGGTCCATCTTGTACCCTTTGGGGTAAAGGGAGATTTATAGCAAGGTGTTGTATGACTGCCCCACTACCCCCCATTTAAAAGAAGTGAAAAGGAGAATTAGCAACTCTGACACTTGCTAGTTTAGGCGGTGGCTTATTTCTGGGCAAGAAAAACACGTACTCATGGACTTCGTATAAGAGGAAGTTAGAAAGATAAACAGAAATAAAGCCTGCATAGCCCGAAACAGATTTCGATAAGCTTTCCCACACCATTTTCAGCCCAGCAAGAGGCTTAAAATGCTCATTCTGATCTGGCTAGAGCTAACTCACACACATATCAGGTTCACATTAATAGGGTGACATGAGCTTCCTTTTATGCCCCAAACCTTCCTAGAACCGCATTTAAATGCAATCTGTTTCCCTGCTTCCCTCCTCCCCCCACAAGCCAGGATTTCTTTGATTCTCAATGTAATTAGGAGGTAATTTTAACTCTGTCACTAGATTGATTGCACTGGTGCTTAACTGCACTATTAAGCAAATCATTAGCTGACATGTGGTATCTCTTCCATCTGACAGAGCAATGCTCAATGTTAGCGGGGAGGGGGGGAACTCCAGAGAAACAACCAGCTCTCATCCTTAGACTGCAGAAGCATATGACTACAGCTGCTAAAGCGCTGCTTGGGGAACCATATACACTTTATCATTAACAATGGAAGCGGGACAAGCGGCCATTACTTTAGTCCAACCTGCCTGGCATCCTGCATCCAAGGTGACCAGTGAAGGACAACACAACAACTAGATGTTGGAACCATTGCTGGGTAACTTCAGCAGCACTACTATATATATATGAGTTGTAACCGCCAAGCAGAAGACCACCAGTTTTCTGTACTTGAGCACTTGGACTGTGCAAAGACCCTTCCTACTTCATGTCTACAACCCTGAAGTCTGCGACTTCCTGCGCCATGTTCTAGTGAAGGGTATTAGAGCCCATTAGCTCCAACTCTGAAAGGCTGCTTTACATGTTTATCACATTAGGAGAAAATATGGCATGTTCAATCATTCGCTGCTACCTGAAAAAGGCTCCTGTGCACCACATCTATTTGGAAGCAGAATAAAAGTTAGTACAGCATCTAATGAGAAGCTTATTTCAAAAGCCACATGACAGCTAGTTAAGTTCTATGAAGGGAGTGTTTTTCCATCTATTCCACCTGGTGATTCCTTCAAGGATCCTAAATTAAGTAGTTAAGTAAACAGTAAGAAATCATTTAACAAGTTGTTGTGCCCAAATCAATTGTCAGAGCATCAAGGAGTCATAAACAGGTGAGTTCAAAACGGCTGTTTTCTCCTTCTAGGAAAACCTTCTGTCCAAACATGAATTTGCATGGAGGAACCATTTTGCAAGTCTGTGACACCAAGGCCTTCTGCTGTAGCAGCCACAGCTACTGGCTTTGCCAACCACCTGCTTAGCAGCTGCTTCAACAACTCATTCCCTCCGCACCTCATCTCTGAACCATCGAGTCTTTCTTCCTTGTCACGGTGAGAATCAAAGGCAGTTACAAAGTCCACATTTTGCAGCAGTGGATTTATAACCACAACAGCAGGCATTTTGCAGTCCTGCCCATAACTGGACTGCATCTGAAAATATAATGTTATTTCTGAGCTGTGAATATCTTCATTCAATCGGATCCTGTTTGCTCAGCTGAACTTCCTCAAAATTCATGTCTACTTCACTCTATAGCAGATTTCACGTAGTTATTTGGTTTCTCAGTAGATACGTTGCAGCCTAAGCCTATACAGAAAGGGCAGACATGCAAGTCCCTGTTTCAAAGAAAGATGGGCCTGTGACATTCTTGGCCGAGGATGGGAACTGAAGCTACACAAATGCGTACACCTGCACAGTGCCCATACAGCAGCAGCTTTCTGGCTTTACAAACTACCAGACTAACACGAGGTTTCTCTTTAACGCTGGACCATGTGGCAAGCTGGAAACATCAGTTCACTCAAGCAGACAAGTGTCCCTGATTAGCTGCCTTCTGTGCAGTAACCGGCTTTGCCTGGACTCCGTGAACAGTGAGAAAAAGCAAAGAGCTTGCTTGTAGTGAGGGTTGAGATAACAATGGAGGCTTTAAACTAGTGTCAGTGTTTCCTCTTCACAGACGGTACGTTTCACAACACCCATTTGGGTGACTGGCACTTTTTCTTTTCCTCTCCTATGTGCTACAGCACCTAGGAACAAGAGGAGTTTGATAGAGACCAAAGATATTCCATTGCCCTTAAAAGGAATCTCTCATGACAGAAATTACTGAAGTATTAGCACAATGAATGTTTCTCATACTATTTTACCACACTGCAAGAAAAAAAAGTCCAAGGGGTCTCGGCAAGCCAATCCCAGGAATCCTTTCTTCCCCCCTTTTTGCCACAACAGCAGAGTTTACAATCCTGGGCCCTAGAGAAGGAGCTAACCTGGCACAGCTGGGGAACCAAATCAAATTCCAGATGGGCTTTTAAAAGTCTCCTTTACTGACTCGACCTTAAAATACAACACAGACTGCCAGCGCTTTGCTGATCATCGCAGCAGCTATTGCCTTGGGCATAGCAACCACAAAATTATAAGGGTAAGGAGGAGAACTGCCCACCTTGGACTTCTGGAGGGCAGACTTTGTCCTGTTTAGGGGACTGGCTGACAGAGTCCCTTGGAAGGCAGTCTTGAAGGGCAACGAGTCTGGGAAGGCTGGATGTTCTTAAAAAAAGGAAGTCCTAAAGGCACAGGAGCAGGCCATCCCCACGTGCCAAAAGATGAGCTGGCATGGAAGACGACCAGCCTGGCTGAACAGAGAGCGTTGACTGGAACTTGGGTGGAAAAAAAAGAGAGTTTATGACCTTTGGAAGAAGGGCCAGGCAACTCAGGAGGACTACAAGGATGTTGCGAGGTTATGCAGGGAGAAAATGAGAATGGCCAAAGCCCAACTAGAACTTAATCTGGCTCCTGCTGTAAGAGACAATAAAAAAATGTTTCTATAAATACATTAACAACAGAGGGAGGACTAAGGAGAATCTCCATCCTCTACTGGATGTGGGGAGAAACATAACAACAAAGGATGAGGAAAAGGGTGAGGTATTCAATGCCGCCTTTGCCTCAGTCTTGAGTAGTAGGACCAGTTGTTCCTTGAGTACCCAACCCCCCGAGCTAGAACACAGGGACGGGGAGCAGAATGAAGGCCCCATAATTCAAGGTGAAATGGTTAGCAAACTGCTGCACCACTTAGCACGCACAAGTCTATGGGGCTAGATGGGATCCACCCAAGGGTACTGAGGGAGTTGGTGGAGGTGCTCACCAAGCCACTCTCCATCATTTCTCAGCAGTCCTAGCTAACCATGGAGGTTCCAGTTGACTGGAGGTTAACAAATGTGATGTCCATTCACAAGAAGGGCTGCAAGGAAGAATCAGGGAACTAGAGGCCCATCAATCTGACCTTGATGCTGGGGAAAGTTGTGGAGCAGATCATCTTGAGTGCCATCAAGTGGCACACACAGAACAACCAGGTGATCAGACCCAGTCAGCATGGGTTTATGAAAGGCAGGTCGTGCATGACTAACCTGATCTCCTTCTATGACAAAGTGACCTGCTTAGTGGATGAGGAAAAGGCTGGGAATGTACCTTCAGTAAAGCCTTTGACACCATTTCCCACAGCATTCTCCTGGAGAAACTGGCTGCTCATGGCTTGGACAGACGTATGCGTCGCTGGATGAAAAACTGGCTGGATGGCCAAACCTAGAGTTGTGGTGAGTGTAGTTAAATCCAGCTGGCAGGCAGCCACAAGTGGTGTTCCCCAGGGCTCAGTACTGGGGCCAGTTCTCTTTAATACCCTTATCAATGATCTGGATGAGGGGATCGAGTGCATCCTCAGTAAGTTTGTAGGTAACACCAAATTGGGTGGGAGTGTTGATCTGCTTGAGGCTGAGATGGCTCTACAGAGGTTCTGGACAGGCTGGATCAATGGGCTGAGGCCAATGGTGTGAGGTTCAACAAGGCCAAGTGCCGGGTCCTGCACTTGGGCCACAACAATCCCATGCAGCAGTACAGGCTTGGGGAAGTGTGGCTGAAAAGCTGCCCAGCAGAAAAGGACCTGGGAGTATTGGTTGACAGCTGGCTGAACATGAGCCAGCAGTGTGCCCAGGTGGCCAAGAAGGCCAATGGCATCCTGGCCTGTATCAGAATAGTGTGGCCAGCAGAACTACGGAAGTGACTGTCCCCCGTACTCAGCACTGGTGAGGCCCCACCTTGAGTACTATGTTCAGTTTTGGGCCCCTCACTACAAGACAGACATTGAGATTCTGAAGCACATCCAGAGAAAGACAATGAAGCTGGTGAGGGGTCTAGAGAACAAGTATTATGAGGAGCGGCTGAGGGAACTGGGGGTGTTCAGCCTGGAGAAAAGGAGGCTGAGGGGAGACCTTATCGCTCTCTACAACTACCTGAAAGGAGGGTGTAGCGAGGGGGGGGTCAGTCTCTTCTCCCAAGTAATAGGCAATAGGACAAGAGGAAACAGCCTCAAGTTGTGCCAGGGAAGGTTTAGGATGGATATTAGGAAAAATATCTTCACCAAAAGTGTTGTCAAGCATTGGAACAGGCTGCCCAGGGAAGCAGTTGAGTCAATAACCCCAGAGGTATTTAAAAGACGGGTAGATGTGGTGCTTAGTGACATGGTTCAGTGGTGGACTTGGCAGTGCTAGGTTAACGGTTGGACTTAATGATCTTAAAGGTCTTTTCCAATGTAAATGAGCCTATGATTCTATTTACCTTAATGTGTCAGCCAAGTGCAGTTTGCCGGCACTTCACAGGGCAGGGGGTTAGAGCATGTCTGTAGAAGTCACCATGGCCATCTTAGAAGTGACCACTACAGCCACGGAACAAACTGCATGAATAGGAGAAAGCACGCAAACTCAGCTGGCTTATTTTAAAACTGCTGCTGACAGCACATATGATTTGTGTAGTTACAACTACTCTCTTTTGCAAAAGAGTCATAGTGTTTCAGGCTTCTGCCACCATCATTTCTGCAGCCATCATCTGGTAGCAGCTTTAATGGCTATCAACAGGAACAAGATGAATAGCAAATTCATGAGCTGTCAAAGACAGTACTATTAGGGCAGCTCATGGATGTCCATGCCACTAAAACATGAACAATTCTATAGAACCCTCCACAAGCTGAAAGAGCAGAGATATTTAATTATTTTTTTAATTATGAGAGAAAAATTAAGGGCTTGAGGTTATTATAAACATTATAATATGCATTATAAACATTAATAACATTAATTATAAATTAAAGCATTTATAAACATTAATACACCAAAACACCCAAAGATGAGTGAGAGGACTATTATAGTATAAGGTTATTTTTCTGAACCAGTGCAGTTGTACTCCTGATTATTTTTTTTCCACTTAACAACACCATTCAGTTTACTGCATGTAGCCAGCAACTCATACAAGTCATGCACACATACAGGACAAGATTGTAATTTTCCAGTACATTTTTTTTTTTTTTAAACACAGCTTGCAAACAAGCAGCAAGGGCTTCAGTACAAATTAAAAAGTCTTTAGAGTCCATGTGGGATTCCACACCTGACACACAAGAAGGTGTCTAAAGCTGCAGTCATACTGCAGTTCTGGACAACAAGTGCACTACTGCCCAACGTAAAGCAAGTGGTAACCAGACTTTCAGATCAGTGCAAAATAAAACTGCGACAAGCACCTTCAGAGCACCCACACATGTCTGTCAGGTACAGGCAGCGCAGTGGGAAGGGGTCAGTTCCTACAAGCACCGGCTCTGTTGTCACCCTGAACATTTCCCCAAGCTCTCCATAGCCAAAGCTAGCTAAAAGCACAGATCTTTACGAAGCATTTCCATTGCATCAAAAAACACTGAGTCCTTAAACCCAAAGACAATCATCTTTGAAAGGCAGTGAGCGAGCATGTCTTGAACTTGACTAATAAAGCACAGTCATCTGGATTTATTCATCATATCTTTTCAGAGCAAACCTAAAATACAAGAAGTGATACATGGTCAGGCTATCCCACATATTAGGCAACCTCATACATTACATTTGCAGCTGTTTCATCAGCTGTCACCAGTCAGCTGGCACTTCTCACGTACAAGAGAGGCTGCCCTTGCCCTGTTTACCAGTTTTCCCCACCACGTTTCTGACCTCAGCATCTTCAAAACACACTTCATGACACCGTATGCTGTACATACCCTATTAACATAAGCACTTCATGTACTCCTCCATAAAGACAGGGAGGAATAAAAAACAAAGCTAAAGCTTTCTCTTTATAACTTCATGGCTAGTCAAGAGTTACAGGACTAGTGTCAAAGTGAAAACCTAAGTAGTTTTGTCAAAGACTACCAGTTTTGTCATAAAATTCGAGTGGAACATGCCTCTGCTAGTCACCAGTTTACAGAATAATGTATTTAAGAGCTCAAATCACATTGCATAGGGGAACCAAACTCTGCATTCCTGGCAGAGAAAGAAGACAGAAGAAGGTGGTGGGGTATTTATATGTAGACATACTAAATTGCTTTGAAGCAAAAGGCTAAGGTAGTTCGTTTTGGGGAATTTGGATGGGTGTTTTTTGAGTTTTGGGGTTTTTTTTGTTTGTTTGGGTTTTTTTTAATTTTTTTTTAAGCTGTTCAGAGAATAAAACAGTGGAGAAGAATTTTCCCTATTGCTACATCAGAAATAGTGGCTCAGCCGCACTTCTCCAGGAGCAGATTTATGGTGGTGAAGCATGCAGAAGGAAGCAGATCCACATCAGACTACAGACTCTGTAGTACAAAGTAAGAGAGAGACAAGGATCAAAAGTGAACTCAAAATGGAATCAGTTACTAAACGTCAGGTACAAACATGAAGCCTGTTTCTATACTGCAGTGAAAATATCCATTTGACCCTTAGTACACCTCATTTCAGGGCTTCTCAACAGGTCACAAAACGATGGGCAAATGTCACCCCATCCTCTTGCACTGAGCCCACTGCCTGAATGCTTGAAAGTGCAGCAACTGAACCTGGAACCCATCCTTTGGGAGCAGACAACAGATGACAAACAAGCAGCTTCAGCATTTCTTTTTCAGCAGCACATTTGCACGTGCTCAGCAAGCGAAAACCTCCCCTTTCAGCACGCTGCCTTCCGACAGCCTTGCCAGTCATTTTATTTGTGTTAAGCTTTTACTCTTCCCAGGCACCAACCATAAAGTATTTTAACATTTTAGAACTGCAAGTCAAATCTACCTGAAGGAAATCAATACCTACTTCCACTGTTCCAAGTTTCCAGACATCTGGACTGTACTGCAGTGTTATCAGCCCAGTACATTCCACAGCAAAGCGCCAAACCCCAGTATTGCACACAGGGTGATGCTCTCGACAGGCTTTCTCAACATCCACCCTCTTCAGGTGTCCTTACCTCCTGTCATTTGACTGCTCATTGCTCTATGACAATCCAGGGAAACTTCCGCAGGCGTTTCCGTATGGCAGCAAGGCTGAGAAAAATATTTTACTGAACTGTGCAACCTTCATTAGCTTCTTGGCTCACCAACATAAGAAAAGTTATCCCTGGCTCATACAAAGATATCCAAGGATATTTAATGCAGTTAAAATGTTTCTGGCACAGAAACAAAAAAAAAAAAAAATTGAAGTGTTTCAACACTTGGCCACATTTGCTACAATAGTTGAAAAAGTACTTTCTAAGCAAGTTTATCCATGAGATCACTGCTTTGTGATGTACATCAACAGTTTGATTAATCACAAAGCTATTTTCAAGGACTTGCCAGAAACGGAGAAATAACAGAACAGACACTGCAGAACAGTTCCCTAACACATACACGCATGTGAACGCACGCACTCTAGCTCTTTATCCTCCTGTGTAATGAGCCATTCAAGAGTCCTCTCTGAATTGAAAACATTTTTTCTCCTATTTAAAGTAACTAATGAGCGTAAACTAGCTGTGTCACTTCTCAAGTGGTCACTGCCTTACTCTACAACCCTGTTTGCACAGCACTTAAATCGTTCATTAGGTTCTTTCAAACGAAAGATTTCATGTAGGAAAACACCAAAAGAGGCAATTCAGGTAAACAGCATATGATTTAACAAGGTACCTGCACATAGAAAGTGCTCTTCCTCCAGTCAATAAACTTTATTCCTCCTTTGAAAAGATTTGACACCGACATCAAGCACAAATAGATCGTCCAACTCTGAAAGCGTGAACTTCACAGGTCAAAATACACTAATCCAGCTTCAAATAACCTTTTTTATTTCTCTCGTGCTCCCTGTAAAATAAACTTCCACTTTATACTAGCGGTGAATTCTCAGTGCTATTAGCTCTTGCTTTATTCCCCCAAACTCCCCATTCACCCTTAGCCGTCCTACTCTCCACTGTACGACAGTACGTTGCCAGGCCATCACTATTACTTAAACCCTCCCCTCTTTATGCGTTCTGTCCTATATATTTTAGGGTTTAACCTCTATACGTGGCACTCCTCGGAGCACAGCCCCTCAGGCTGTTGCATAGCAGTCAAGCAATTGCTGTGCTAAGCAGGATAAACTGCAGGCAGAAACTTCTTAAAATAGTTCCAGTGCCAAAAAGCATGGTATATAGCTTCTGGTATTAGATGGCATTACAGTATCAAAGAGCAGATGATTCATCAGGGTAAGATTAAAAGGAACTAGGTTTCTAATATTGCCACTAAAAAACCCCACTGGTTTGTGGAAGAGACAACTTATAATCCTCAAATATAAGTTGTTCTTGGTCTGCTTTCCCCTTAAATGGATGCTGTCATTTTGATGCATCAGTGGATGCTAGATCAATGCAATCCTACACTTTGTCTTCAAGAAGTTATCTTCCAAATCTGTCTGGGAATTGTTTAAATATTACACAGGCTCAAGAAAGAATAAATCAGACCTAACTATTGAAAACAGAGGTCATTTATCTCACAAGATGAGAACAGAGACAATAGGCTATGAATAATGCAAAAGAGGTAAGATACAAAATATTCAGTTCAGTCTATTACCTGCAGCCTGAAGCGGGTATAAAATAGTTGATTAAATTGGAGAGCAAAAGTTGTTCAACCCAATTACTGAATAAATATTTTAGAGCAATTTTTCTGTTAAACATTTGGAATTTGTCTACTAGCCTGCATTTCACCTAAGGACACTAGGGGAAGGCAGCAGGCTAGAAGCCTGTGCTTGCATTAGAGAAAGGCTAAAGCTAACAGGATGTTTTGAGTGAAGACTTCTGGAAGAACACGTGCCCTTTCAAAGGCAGGAGACCACGAGAGTGCACAAGGTGAGGGATGAGCATTCATCACAAACTGGCAGGCTGCTGGCCATGCTTGGAACTGTTGCTGTGAGGCCACCAATTTAAGCGAAAACATTCAGCCCCAAAAGAAAAAGCTCTTTTTTTTTGGGGGGGTAGCTATGACGTCAGCAGGCATTTGCCGCCTCTCTGTGCTGCACGTCGGTGCTGCTGAAAACAAGGCTAACACTGGGATGCATTTCAGTGCTATCTGCTTACAGCCCCTCTTCCCGTAACCAGAGCTAGGGGAGACGTGTTCTGAGAACTGACGGGAATTTTCTACTCACTTCCCCCGGCCAGTTTGCTCTTTGCTGAGGCCACAGCCCTCCCCAGCAGTTCCCACCCTCGTGCCTAGCCTTCAACTGCAGTGTCATTTCACCTTGCTGTGTTCACCAATACAGGCTTACAAAAACCTTGTTAAAATTGGTACACCGCTTAGCAAGTTACCTTCTTACATCTAACTTCAGACACCTGTTGAGGAGAAAACCTAAAGTTAACAATTCTGCTTGTGAAGGTATGATTTCATGTGTTGCTTTGGGAAAGCATCATCCTCCTCTCCCCGACCCTGTTTTAGCTGTTGAATAAAATTAGAGCCCAGAGAATAGATATCACAGATCATTTAACCTGCATTTACCCACCTCATTTAACCTAACTGCACTATCCAGTGGTTACAGGGAGCATAACGGGTACCACAACAAAATTGCCACCTGATAATGCCAAGGTAAATCACTTAAACCAGTTATGATCCGTGTTATTTCCATGCAATTTGTTTCAGAGGAGGACTGGGCACACAGCTGAGCAACTTGAAATTCTGGAAAAATATTCTAATTGCCTTTTGAACTATAAGGGGTGTGTGTGTGTGTGTGTGAGGGGGGTATTTCTCAGTGCCCACAGGAAATACGAGCAGAACTTGTGCAACGATAGAACCCAGCCTGGATCAGCAGGTGACCCCTGCCAGTGCCTCTATCCACTGCCCAGGATGTAATTACGGTACTATCAAGACTTTTTCCTACCCTATCAAGGTATTTTTCCTGAAAGACCTACATACCTGTGAGGAACTTCACAGTAACTCTCAGCCTGTATTTGGGAAGGGGAGGGAAAGAAGTATGTTCACTAAAGCTAATCTTTGCTCTAACAAAAAAAGTAAGTTTCAAATTATGACTTCCTAGCCCCATCTTGTCCCCCAGTCCCAAATACTTAGGAGCAGCAAAGATACAGAAAATGAAAAAACTCCAAACTACATGAACCCTGTTACTTTCAAAGGCACAACCATGATAAAAACAAAAACACGTTTAAGTGTGAAAAGCACAGAAGGGAAAAGGGATAAAGCTTCAATGTAGGAGTTTGGGAGCAGCAATTGATGCTTGGGTCAAAGTTTTTGCTGGAGTTCTTTAAGACCAAACATTCAAGAGCAGAAAGGTTAGTTATATCCACTTTTAACTAAGGAAAAAATAAATGTTACTGGATTTAATCAAGCCTGGCAAAACCTGCTTACCTATTCTTTGTGGCTGGTTTAGCAATACTGCAACAAAAATTAGGTTTGGGATATATGGCTTCAAAACCAAGCAACTTCAAGAAGCTTTAGCTTCCAATAAGTCAAGTCACCAAGCAGGAAAACTCATTTTAAATAGTCAACCCTAAATATATTCACCATTTCTAACTTTATTTTCCTGAATTGTCACTCATGTCCAGAGACATGAGGTCTACCTACACTCAGATGCATTGATCAGACTGTGTAATCATTGCTCCCAGTTTAGTACTACGCTTATTATCTCAGAAAATACACAGCAGGTAAATAGCTGTGTAGTTCATTTACTTTCGGATATATTTACAAAGAGATTTACTAAATAAGATATGACTTATTCAAATTGAAGTTGAAATATAAATACCCAAGTCAAACGTAGCTACCCTTAAGGGTACTTGATAGATCAATACTCTAAACAAACATTATTCATAGCATTTAGGTTAAGAAATGTGAAGCTACTGCTAACTGTAATAATAAACAGAGATAAAAATATAGCATATGCAAGCCAAAAAACCCACAACCAGATGCTTTTGAAAATTCCAGAAGAAATATGGGAGATCTGATGTCTGATTTCCACAGAAATTGAAAAGGAGCAAAAATGAACATAAATAAACCTCTTTGCCTTTTAGATGCCTAAATATCTACAAATCTAGCCTAATATGCCCCCTGATTTTTACAGGGAGTTTAACCTGTTTCTTAAGGTTTTTAAACCACCAGCAAAACAAACAAACAAACAAACAAAAAAACAAACACACCCACACAGAGCTAAAGAATCAGGAAATCTTTCTCACACAAGAGAAGAGTACATACACCTGGGAAAAAAAAAAACAAACTATGGACTACCTGCATTTCCTGCTGCAAGTACAGAAATTATATTTAATATGGTATGTGCAATTCTGACTTTTACAGACTGGAAGGTGATCTTAATGAGATAACACCTTCTTCCCAGCCTGAATTTAAAAAGCAGCTCCCTTTTAAAACATTAACATTTCAAGGTTTATAAGAATATAGTAATTAAAAATACTTGGGCATACTTAAGACTATTTATGCTTGTTTTCCACCAAGAAATAAGCCTGATAAAGTCAATGTGCACAAAAAGAGATCCTTCTCACAAAATATTCAAAGCCTAAGACCTGACTTCCGATTTTGACAGTCAATACCTGGCATTTGGCTTTATCTGCCTTGTGACCAAAAAATAGAGCTGTAACTGCCCAAGACTAAAGAAGAACAAGACTTCACTCTGGCAGAGAAAGTCTCTTGCAAGTGAGGGGAAAAAAAAAAAAATATAGTCATTGCCCATTTAATTCCACAGAAATCAGCTCCTTCTATTTGGTACCCTCCCAAATTTTAATAAATAAGCTGACATCTTTCAGTAGACCCATTACTCTATCCACACTTCAGACATTGACTTTAAATTTAATTATTTGCAAAATCTGTGCAAAATCTGCCAGTGATTGTGCTAAAAGAATGATTTAGAGAGCGTTATTATGCTAACTGCATCAGCATTAAGTGCAATCTCAAAGCCAACCACCCCATTCATGCTTTGCTCAGAGCAAGCTGCACGTCACTCCCTATCCCCAGTACTTTCTCCTTTTGGCTGCTTTCAGCAGAGCTCCAGACCTATAAATAAATAAAGAGCAGGGAATCCCAGTAATGCTCAGGGCTCTGTGATTGCCTTTTCTGCCAGTGAGGCTGATAACCAGAACGAATGTTTCCCACTCAAGGTTACCTCCTCCCTGCTACCAGCACATGAAGGGCTACAAGCAGGAGAAGCCCAGAAGGAATAAGTTTCATTTCTGCGTTACGATTCTGAGCTAGGTCTTTCTCGGGGAATGACTCACCGCTCAGATTTCATTCATACTGAATATGCCCGTCCCTGGTTTTATTTTGGCGAGGACAAGCAGTACACTCACAAAGCAGAGGCTTCCCCCACCCTGAGCTGTATGCCCTTGGGGAGATCTTTGTCCAAAATATTCGGGGAGAGCTTCTGCCTGCGCTAGCAGCATCCAGGGAAGCACGAGGAGCCTGCGCTTGTATGCTGCCAGCCAGCTCAGCAGCCCTGCTCACCCAGGCGACGCTGACCCACGGTTAAGGCTACTCAAATAACTCGGTTTCCTCCCAACTTGGCACTGAACAGACAAATCCATTAAAATAGTTTTGGATCCTGTCAAGAGATGCCACTTCAAAAGCACTGCTGTAGTTACAGTGGTCAGTGGGTACGGAGATCTTGGTGAGTGGGCTGAGAAACGCAAGCTTTTGAACAAGCAAGGCTTAGGGGGGTTTTTAAGTATTAGTTGTCTAATAGTGATTCTAGGGATCTTCACCTTTTTTTTTATTTCACCATAGAACAGCCTTAGAGACACAGCAATTTCTAAATGGGCTAAGCTTCATAAACGACCGAGGCACTGCTCACAGAAAATCATGACCTACCCTTACACCAAAAGGCAAGGACCCCAGTAACAAGGACAGACATGTCCCTGACCAGTCCAATAAGCATTCCATTTACAGTATAGGTGGCTCTAGCAGCAGACACTGAATAAACCCTGTAGCATGATAGTCCAGACATTCACCTGAAGACAAATTTGTTTAGATCCCATTTATGGACAAGCTGAAATTCCTTGGGGTTTTCTTTGTGTTTGTTGTTTTGGTTTTTACTTTTAAACACAGGTGTCTTGCATCCTGGAAAATTAATCCAACTGACAAACTGCAGAAAAATCAGAAGTACAAGTTTGCCTCAGTCTCTCCAAAAGGCTCAAAGCACAGTACTTAAACCGCTGCAGTGAAGCATTTCTTGTATTTCCCAAACCAAGCCAACTCCATCAACAGGTTAGCAATTTTTTTTTTTAAATTAACATTGTTTGCCAGAGAAAACACAGCCAAGGGGTGCATGAATCAGAACTAGACTCCCACCCTCAAGATGCCTCCATCCCAAGTCCTGCTTTTTGCCCACACTGCTCCCAGATTAAGAAATACAGCAACAACGGCTCTACTGTTAGGAGAAATCACAAAGCTTTCCTGATGCTGCCGGTGGGTGGCAGTTACACCAGCAGCACTGGTCTTGTGTGGCAAGGTTTTATGCACCTTCCACATGTTAGTTTTGAATTTTTTTTTTTAGTTAGTTTGAGGTTTTGAGTCCAAAGCCTCACTGTGCAACACCACCAAACTCTGCCTTTGGGAAAATACACTTCATTTGGTACCTTTCTTATTATATCTGGTAAGTCAGTGTCATTTTGACATTTACTTGCTTAAATCTCACAGAACCCACAGTTCTTCACCCTTCACGTTAATTTCCAAGACACTTCTCTTGGTATTGTGTGAGATAAGCAAGTTTGACCCAGAATCATGAGCAACAGTGCAACCAATAGGAAATCTGGGGAATCAACACTTCACCTCCCTCTTGGGTCTGCATTTTAAACAAGACTAAACTTTGGCATTGACATATCCCCTGCATCCCTCTCTGAGCCTCTGCTGCCTACTTGCCAACGCAAGGCCCCACAGGCCGTGAGCATGCACCATCATCCATCTTGCACTGGTCTTAAGTGTCTGCAGAGCCATTTCACCTTCAATGAAACTTTAAGAAAATGTTTCCCTGGACCAGTCAATGCTAACCAAACACAGATTACATGAATCCTGAGTATTGTTCTTAGAAAACATACCTCAATTTACTATTTGGATGAAGCCTCGTGACTACTGGATGGCAATTTGTTGCATTACCTTAATTAAGGAGACCACAGGCTGTGCAGCCGCTGAAAGGAGGTGCTTTCCCAACTCCTGCCCATGACAGTGCTCTGATGTCCTCTTGTGCTCTCAAGCTCAACCATTTTTTTTTCTGTGGGGGCTGAATAAGGCAATAAATACACCTTGCTGCCCAGTCATGCCACCGCTGTTTTTTCTGCTTGGGGCATTTCCAACTGGAAGATGAGAAATACCCCATTATCCCTGCTCACATCTGGGGCTGACATTCTCTTTCTAAATAGAAATTAAGGCTAGCATTAGTGGAAGCTTAACCTTATTAAGCACTGTATCACCTGTTGGCAGATCTTTCTTTGCATTCATCCTTGTTCCCCAGTGAAAACTACATAAGCGTCGCCAAAAGCGACGGCTGAAGCTTTAATGGCTTCAATTGAATAAAGCTAAGAAAAATTAAAGCTTGAATGTTGTGTTAACTGTTCAGAAGTATTCTGGTCTCCATGAAGGGAGGACATGAATTCCTCAGATGAATTTTCTTACTTTACTTCCATAAAAGCAGAGCGGTAACTTTTAGCCCTTACAAGGATGTTGCCATGTGGCTGGGTCAGACCTTTGTTTTCTCATTGCTTACAGAAGACCACTGTATTAACGAACTATAAATATTCCTTTCAATCAAAGCTCCACTATTAATTTGGGGGGTTTAAATTCACCCTGAAGGCCAGGCAATACATCAGCACTCTAAGAAACACAAAGAAAAGCTTATTTGTTCTCATCGACACCAACATCACTTTGTAATAAGCCCGAGTCTGCAGCCAAATTCATCTTTCTTCAAAACACACACACATTTTCTGTGAGCATCTAACCAACTTTCCCTTAGGCAGAAGGAGGCTTGTCAATGCTGCAATCATCTAATCAGAATTAAATCCGTACTAAGCAGCCCCTTGAGCTTGTTTCCCCATCCAAGTTCAGGGTTACCTTTACCCAAAATTAACCCCACACCCTTTCCTCTGTCCAATTTCCCACTGTTCAGTGGGGAGGAAGTGTAAAGTGCTCGTCTTTCAGAGGAACCACAGTCCTGTTATCTGAAATAGCTACTGAATTTCTGCTGAAGAGATCAGGCCTGTCCCATTTCAGCTGTCTCCCAATGCCCATCTCACTCTCAGCTAGCATTATAGTTATGTGCTTTATAATAGCTATAAAAGGCAGGTCTTCACATCCAGATGCCGGGACTCAGCGCCTTCAGGAAAAGAATAAAGTAGGATCTGAAAGACTGCTAAATCTGCTGGCAGCCATGTAAAACTCATCCCTTATGCCTATTTGTTTCTGTCTACAGGTGTGCACTAAGATACCAGCTTGCCATGAAGGATATCCATGAGGGATATGCAGTTAGAAGATACTCAGCACCCAAGCACAGACACATGGAGAGTCAAGTAATTTACTGTGCCTCTCCTTTTCACGTTAGTTAGAAGACTGAAATTTTCCAGTAGGACACACACCTCATAATAGTGGACCCTGCCATCCTTTGAAAGTCAGTGCAGAGGTCTGCTCCTGAATGAGAAGAGCTGAAGCCGTTTGTATGACCACTGCATATCCATCATACAAAGTAGCATCAGTCCGTATATGCATTACCGTGTCCCAATACTGCCAACCCACGCTGCATTTCACACTGAGAGCTGCAAAATTTACCTAATACAAGTTCTCCTGCTTCGTAGCAAACATTCTTCTCTAAAGCACATGTTTTCTTGAAGTTCTCTGGTACAGAGAGGGGAGAGCAAGGACCACAGCACACATTTCGCACCTTTCCAGCCTTCTCACCTTGCACAGAACCACTCCATTTGCACGTCATCCCGGCTTTACGCTCCAGGGCTGTGCCAGTCCTTCCACCAGAGCAGGGCTGCTCCTGCCAGCACGCCCATTCGTGCCGTTCAACTTACACTGGGAGGTTTTACTTTGGGGAAAAGAGTGTGCCAGCCTGACAGGTGCCCCCAAGTAAGTAACTTGGGCTTGTGCTTTTGGAAGCCCGATTTCTAGAGGAACAACATTTTAAGGTCTCAAATTCTCGCTGTGCTTAAAATAAATTAAGAACGCTTTCAGTATGCCTCCAAGTGCCTTGCTTGCAGGATGAGCCAAGGGCATGTTTCTTCCACCTCATTTCCTCTTTCAGGTCACAAGCTGAGAAACACCGTTAAAGCCAAACAAGTTAGGAAATTTTTGTAACCTTCAATCTGAAACACCAACGCAAATAAATGCAAACCTCTGGCTAGCAGCCTTTTCTCCAATGTAAGACATAACAAAAAGCTGTGAACACTTTAGGCAAGTAACCCTTCGAAAACAAACAAGTCCAGTAATTATTACACTGTGCACCACGGTAAGGCAACAGCCTGGCTTTGGGATCCTCAGGCCGAGTGAACCTTCTTTCACTTGCCATGATTTGGTACATATGCCAGATTTTGCCCCATAAAATTTGAGGAGAGGTGTAGGACACCTGACCTCTCTTTCCCTCCTGGCAAGTGGACCATGTAGAATGCATAACACAAACCTCACTCAGCCATTTAAGGAAGTGAGAAGTAAAGGAAAAAGTCTGGTTTTATAAAAATACAGTATTCATTCCTTTCAAAAGGAACCTGTTGAAGACAAATAATGTTTCTTCTGGCAAGGAAAACAGTCAGTGCAGCTTGTATATAGGCTATACAATAAGCCATCCAACCCACGTCCCTGGTAGCCATTTACCCACCTTCAGCACCATACACATTCTCGGTATCTGCTGGAAGCAAAATATAAAAGTATCGGTTCAGTCAGCATAGATTGAGGCACACCGCCTTTCATATGCAGCGTGAATGAAAATACAATGAAAATAAAGTTGCAGTCCTAAGGGCAAAATAGCAGAAAATCTTTCTCCATCCCTGCTTGCCTGATCCCATCCCTGCAGCTCTAAGCACCATAGGTTCTTGGAATGTGTTTTTGGCAGTGTTTATTTAGAAAATAGTGCCTTGTTTGGGAAAAAAAAAAAAAGGCTTATGAAAGTTCTTAAAAGGAACTTTCTTAGATTTCCAGCTGCAGAAAAAAATGAAGTTCAAACTGATGATGGGTTTCTCACTCCCGCCAGTAGCTAACAGAGAACCAGTACCACACCACCTCACATGGCACACTCGCTGTGCAACCATTCCACTGTTTTACCACCAAATTTCACAGGGTTTAACCCACAGACCAATCTTCTCCTCCACACATGGGGCAAGCATCCTCACTGTGCTTAACTTACGTCCCTCACCACCGATAGCTGTTCCCGTGCTCAGCACAGCAAGCCCACCCATACAGCTGGCACATGGAAAGCCCACCTCCAGGATCTCCTGAAGGATTCCTTCCTGCCCAGGACTGTCCCTTTGCTGCCTGTAGCTTTGCCTGACTGCAGCAGGAGGAGTTCCCCTCTTCCTTGGGAAGGGGAACAAACCTTCCTCCTGTCCTAGGGCATCGTTCCTTTACAGCTTGCACTTCTGGGCCCTGGAAAGATGCTCAGGAGATGATCCATGCCGCAGCCACCTTGCTTGGTATCTCACAGCTCAGGGGACTAGTTCCAACTTTACGTACAGAGCAACCTGTATATACCCTCGAGTTTGAGGAAAAAGCATAAAGGACTGAAAAAGATGCAAGTAAAAATATTCTAACAGGGATTTTACTAACCTCCACCTCATGTTCAAGAACATTTGGCTATAGTGCGTAGAAATATGTGGCACATTTCAAAAGCTAATATCCTCAAGTGTACAGCAGTTAACACACTCATATTGCAAGTCCCTATAAGCATGCCTAAACTTCCAGCATAAGCTTTTCATACATGGTCTATCTGAAAACACAACTAGAAGCTTTTTTTTTTCTTTTAAAATCAAATTTTCCTAGTTATATTTAAGGAGTTGACAGTATACATAACTTTCAGTGTTCTCATACTGAACTCACTCTAGACTAGATAAAAATAGATTTATTTTTTTTTGTACACCAATGCCTTCACCAAAGCCGGTGCCAAACCACACAGGTATTGATGAAGATGGGAACTGCCAAGAGCCGAGTCTGAATGCAGTAGGGCTTGGCAAAGTCACCAGGACCTGGGGCGATATTCAGAACACCTGAAAACTCACATACAGAGAAACTGAACTGAAATCTCAATATATTCTAAACAACAAGGTTTGTTTGTAAACAGTCTCACACTAATTCTGACATTTCTAGAGTGATTTCTCAGTGCAGATGCTGTAATCCAATATCTGCATAAGCGATACTAGTTCATTCCTACCACCTCTGACACTAAGGATTTGTGTTTCAGGTAGTCTAAAACCGTATGCAATCTTATTTTGTCTGCAAAGAACAGAACTGAAGTCTAGCTAAGCAAAGGGCTACAGAAAGATCCTCTAATCTCTACTACGCAATATCAGTAATGTACAGGGCAAAAGCAGGGACAGCAATGTTAACATGCAGATGGGCAATAATCTAATTAGCAGTGACCTTTTTTTCCTCTTGCATTGCCTACAGGTCAAAATATTTGAGTCACTTTGAAAAGTGAGATGATGACAAAACCGGCTGTTCTGGGAAAGCCCTACCTGTAATAATTGCTTTAACCAGCCAAGTGACACAGCAAGGCTCGCATCTCAAGATGAAGAATATTTGAATGGCGCAATGAATACAAACAAAGGGATTTCCATTTAATGTGCACTGCACGGGAAGCAAGTCTTCGTGATTAAATGCCTCCCTTCTCTCTCCTGCTCCACAAAACCCCAGGATAATTAATACTCTGGGACAAGAACGCTCAAATCACATTGTTTCTAAATTCACTGATCAAGCCAAACACACTGAGACCATCTGTTTCAGTCTCCTTATCAGGTATGTGTTTTCCTCTTTTAAGAAAGGAGAGCTACTTGTTAGCAGCAGGCTTTCTAGCACACATTTTGCTACTCCGCAGCAGCGTTTTCAACAGTGCGCTCTAAAAGGAAAGCGTAATCCCCTCTTTTTATATTATTTAAAAGGGGGCTTGCTTTAGAGGCAAAAAGCACCCCAGAGAACCCGACACAGGAAATTAAGTTATAGCTTTCGGCCGGTACAGCTGACAACCTTGCCACAGGAGCCTGAAGGTTATCAGTAGAGCATCATCAGCAGGGGCTGCCTGTGTCCACTGCCGCTTGCTTTGCCGAGCAGGAGAGGGAGGTGGGAGACGGGAGATACCCTTGCTGGATGATGCAGCTCTCCACGCACACCGAGTGGGAAGGTGGGGGAAGAGTGATGTGGTACGAGGAATCCCAGCTCCCCTGGCAACGAGATGCTTTTGCTGAACAGATTTCAATAAGGCGTAATAAAAGGCGGCTCTGAAATTAAGTTAAACTGAATCTCCAGCTCTTGTCTCTCCTTCGTCTCAACGCTGCGAGCAACTGCTGCTTTGGGGAAATTACCTTTGCTGCAGGGAACTCCCACATTAAGCATCAGAAGCACAAGGCAGTTCTGCAGTCTCATTTTCATCTGTGTGCGTGTCAGGGGTTCCCCTGGTGCTTTGAAATTAGAGCCTTATCTCTGCATTGCATTTACGGCCATAAGCAACTGCAGGAAGGTACAGAAGTATGAGAACCAATCGGAATATTTTCGTCCCAGTTCCTAGCGTACCACAGCATGCAATACCAGCAGATACATTAATACGTTTTTCACACCCCTACCTCATCAATCTTCCATTTGGAAATTATTTGGTCCCAGAAGCAATTAGATTGCTGTAAGAGCAAAAGCGAGAAAATCCACACAACACCAGAAAATTAGCGTATAGAAGAGATAGTGTTGAAAAAGCAGTCGAGTGATTTGAGACTGCAACAAATTACCCACCCAAAAGGACGCAGAAATTCTTCACACAGAAGAGTTTGCATATTTATATAGCATAGATGGACTTGGCAAAACCAGCTTAAAAATATTAACCCTTTAAGATCCTTTGCATTCACCCATCCTGCTAAACAAAGAATAATTTTTCTCTGTGAAGACTGCGTTTACCTAAGTGTAAGCATAATCCAGAGTTGCATTAATACTGAGTTATTCCTGCAGAGATCATTCTGCTCTTCTACTACAGCCAAATGCTTCTACTGTAGCTACTGCTGCAGAATAAAGTCTGTAATATGCTACAGTATTTGCTAAAACTTAGAACTAATTCTTTTTATAGTTTGGTGCACCTATCAATGTAACATCTTCTATCCACATGTAATACAAAGCAGCGGAACTAATTATGGAGACTACAAGAAAAGAACCAACTTTTTTTTTCTGTTCCAACAGATGTCTTTTCCTTCAAAAATTTAAAATAATCAAGCTTGAGAAAAGAGCATTTTTAAACTACATTCAGAAATCAGGATTGGTGGGCAGAGCGCTTTAATTCTGAGACATCAACAGGGATTTTAACTAAAAAATAAACTTACACATCACAAGCTTTACACTAAACAGTTCCTGGAGATTTTACTCTCTCTTGAACATTCATGCTCCCCTCAGAAGCCCATTTCTCCAAGAGGAGAATTGAACAAGCATTCCTTCCCTTACAGTTGCTCTTTCACCAGCTGCAAGAGTGCCTGAGACCTACACCAAAATCCCCCAGCCAGGGAAAGAGTCGTGCCCCAGTCAGCATGCTCATCTCTAGGCAGAACAAGTCCTCGGGTTGCATCAATAGCTGTCCTGTGTAGTAACATATTGTGCTCTGCAATTACTTCATTCTGTATTATTACTTTTAAGTGTATTGTATTCGAGAGAGGTATCTGTTTCAACTAAGTGAAGATACTAAATAGATAAGGGTTTATACATTTACAGAATAAGATTTTGAGCAAATGCAAACCACGAAGTCAAAATTTCCCACCCCTGCGCACCACTTGCTTTTGAAAACTTTTTTTTAAAGCAGATTAATATTAAGAATATTTTCTTAATATCAGGAGTCGGTTCACTTCTCAAGCTCAGAGGAGCTTCACATCCTGCCCAAGGTAGCAGATACATCACACCTGGTCCCTAAGCTTGCCCACTGAATTTCGTAATGTTGCAGACATACCCCACGACTGCAGGACGCAGCCAGGGTGCTTACACTCAAAGCACACAGCTCAGCACCCCTCTCGGTAAGCTCTGTGCAGGAAGGTGGCTGTGATGGGGAACCAGAGCGGTTAAAGGGAAAGGAATTGAAAATGCGACTTCTCATCCATATTCCAGCCGCAGCACAGCACTGCAGGAAGGACAGGGGTGAAATTAGACCTTATAGGAAGATGCAATATCAGACTGTGTGTTATTTCAACAAACTTCTCTGTAAAACCAGCCTTCTGTGCTTCACATCCATGACAAACCCAGGAGGTACACAGCCTTGCAGCCCCTGCACCTCACCCAAACAAGCAATGCAGTCCAAAAGGTTGCTGCATTTAGAAAGGGCTTTTCCCCTCCAGGTCAGAATCTCAGTCTTCAAGGAGAAGAAAAACATCTTTATCCCTTGCTGTACTGAAGACAGAAAAGGGTCACAAAGGGACAAACTTGAAGACCCACGCAGAGACTGTGTGTACAACAAATACATCCATAAGACCACTACCCACCCGCAAAAGCTGAGTGCATAAGCCTGCAGGAATTCTCCAGATCTAGTACTCAACTCTCCCCTGAAATCCTCAACTCATTTAACTAAAGTACAACTTTTCTTGGACAACAAGCACCAACGTTAAGAATTAAACAATTTATCACAGTTAACACCTCTCCCTATGCAAAACAAGAAAAATGTAGGCAATAAAACACATCGTGTTATGATGCACAAACCATCTGTAAGCACTAAGCAGCATCTCTTTACATGGATGCTCAGTACCTCAGAGACAAGAACAACAGCAGAACACAAAAGGAAAAGCTGCAGACAAACCACAAAACTGCATTTTACAACTTAAACTTGGCTGTGTATTAGATTCAGGAATATTCCACTCCATGTATTTATCCAATATCCTGTTACATACTTAGTTTTATGAACACCCAGGGAGAATGGCAGCATGACACTGACAAATTGATAAATGTCAGCCACATTTTGGATACCATACATGCAAAACAATAACTTGGGAAGCAGGAAAAAAAGAGTAGAATACTTCTAATCATTCTTCACAAGAAATAATGTGTCTCTTTAGTCAGCTGTGGTACCACTATGAAGAGTGGAAAATTCATATTCGCAGTATCAATGAATTTAAGAAAAATGCTTATGCTCCATGATGAGATCATTTCTGTCTAAATTAATTTTATAAATCAGAGGAAAAGTAAATACACTCTTTCCCGCACTCTTTCTCCAAGGCTCTGCTATATGATTTCCCCAAAGACAACAGCTTGCAGGCTGTTATGCAGCTAGAGGAAACATGTTTGCAACACCACAGTTCACCCATGTCAGAGTGATATTAATATCAGGCAAGTAGAGGGAAAAACTCACGTGTTTTAGTCTGAAAGTTGTGTGAGAGGCAGCAAACATCTGACCAACACTATACGTTAAACCTCTCTAACTCTGTAGCCTTGCTGCTTACAAGCTGTTTTCACCACTCTCGCACATTCCCGAGAGCGTCGCCGCCGAGCTTTAAAGCACGTAGAAAGCACAGATAAATGTGCTGCTAGCCTTGTGTTCACAATTTCCCTCCCATTTTGATAGCAGCAAGCCATGTTTTTGGTTTATGGAGGTGGCAGGGCTTGTAAGTGCAGACAAAAATAAACTCATATTCACAAGCTCATAGCAACCAGCAATGCAAAAGTTTTATTGAAGCTGCTCTCAAAACATTCAGTCCTACGCAGCCTATGAATGAAAACACAGCCCCTCTCTGCCTTGTTAAAGAATGGCATAGCAAGAAAATTGAGACTCCCGAGCCTCAGGACAAGACATTTCAGTTTGCAGATGTCTGAAAGTAGGAAATACAAGCTGCAGTCTCTGGTGGCATCTAATAAAATACTTTCTTCCTCATTTCTTCAAGATCATTTATGAAGCAGAAATTGATTTAAAGAATTATTTCCTTCTTCAACTACTAATTTTGATATGCATTTAGAAAATCTATGCCAGCCTCAACCACCACCATCCTTTTGCTTAGCAAACACACAGCCGCAGAACCTGCAGCACGACGCTGTTTTATTAACTTCACAGAGCCAACTGTAAAACACTTCTCTTCCACCCCCAGAGGCGTTTCCACAGTCCACCAGGCAGAAAACATTGGATTTTCCATCCAACCTCAGGGAGAGGAAAAACCACATTCATTACTCCAGGTCTACACCACTCTTGCTATAATTGCATCTGAAGTTGACTATTACGTGCCACTGTTTGGAACTTCTTTTTATCCTAAAGCTACAGATTTTCAGGAATGATGTGCAGACAGAAGTATAATGGCGAAAAAGACGAAGAGACCCCTTGACACTTACCCGAGCAAGGACTCTTGCGCATTAGGTAACATACCTCAAGGCTGTTCTGCTCCTTCTCCCACAGGCAAATTGAGATGACAGCAATGTACTCCACCAGCACTAGAAGAAAATTATTTTCCCTTACAGAGTAGGGCTGAACTGATAGTGCCACTGGAGAAAGATTTCATGAATGAAGTCACACCACCACTGAGTGCTGCTGTGCCAGACATGCTACAACTTCAGTAGGAACTGGAGTCAAAGGCAGCCAAATGGTATGCTACAATTGACATTGCTAATGCCTTTTTCTCTATTCCTTTAGCAGCAGAGTGCAGGCCACAGTTTGCTTTCATCTGGAGGGGTGTCCAGTACACCTGGAATCGACTGCCCCAGGGGTGGAAACACAGCCCTACTGTTTGCCATGGACTGATCCAGACTGCACTGGAGAAGGGCGGAGCTACAGAACACCTACAATACATCAATGACATCATTGTATGGGGTAATTCAGCAGAAGAAGTTTTCAACAAAGGTAGGAAAATAATTAAGATTCTTCTGAAAGCAGGTTTTGCCATTAAAAGAGGTAAGGTCAAGGGACCTGCACAAGAAATCCAGTTTTTGGGAATTAAGTGGCAAGATGGCCATCGCCAGATCCCAATGGATATGATTAACAGAATAACATCTATGTCCCCACCTACTAAAAAAAAGGAAACACAAGCCTTTTTAGGTGTTGTAGGTTTCTGGAGAATGCATATTCCAGGTTATAGCCAGATTGTGAAACCTCTCTATGAAGTGACTCGAAAGAAAAATGAGTTTATGCGGGGCCCTGAGCAACGACAAGCCTTTGAGCAAATTAAACAAGAGCTTCTGCATGCAGTAGCCCTTGGACCAGTCCGAGCTGGACGGGACATTAAAAATGTGCTCTACACTGCAGCTGGGGACAATGGCCCTACCTGGAGCCTTTGGCAGAAAGCATCAGGGGAGACTAGAGGTCGACCCCTAGGATTCTGGAGTCGAGGATATAAAGGCTCCGAGTCCAACTATACTCCAACTGAAAAAGAAATCTTGGCAGCATATGAAGGAGTTAGAGCTGCTTCAGAAGTAATTGGTACTGAGGCACAGCTCCTCCTGGTGCTCTGATTACTAGTACTGGGCTGGATGTTCAAGGGTAAAGTTCCTTCTACTCTTCATGCCACCGATGCTACCTGGAGTAAGTGGGTTGCCTTAATCACACAGCAAGCTCGAATAGGAAACCCAAATCGTCCAGGAATCGTAGAAGTGATCACAAATTGGCCCGAAGGCAAAGACTTTGGGATGCCACCAGAGGAGGTGGTAACACGTGCTGAGGAAGCTCCACCATATAATGAACTCTCAGATAATGAGAAACAGCATGCCTTGTTTACTGATGGGTCTTGTCATATTGTAAGAAAACATCGAAGGTGGAAAGCTGCTGTGTGGAGTCCTACACGACGAGTCGCAGAAGCTGCTGAAGGACAAGGTGAATCGAGTCAATTTGCAGAAGTAAAAGCCATCCAGCTGGCTTTAGATGTTGCTGAACAAGAAAAGTGGCCAATACTCTCTCTCTATACCGACTCATGGATGGTGGCAAATGGTCTGTGGGCGTGGTTAAAACAGTGGAAGCAGAGCAACTGGCAGCGCAGAGGTAAACCCATCTGGGCTGCTGAGCTGTGGCAAGACATTGCTGACCGGCTAGGGAACCTAGTCGTAAAGGTACATCACATAGATGCCCACGTACCCATGAGTCGGGCCACCGAGGAACATCAAAACAATCAGCAAGCGGATCAGGCTGCTAAAATTTTCCAGAGATACTTGGACTGGGAACATAAAGGTGAACTATTTTTAGCTCGGTGGGCCCATGACACTTCAGGTCATCAAGGAAGGGATGCAACATATAAATGGGCCTGTGACCGAGGGGTGGATTTAACCATGGACGCTATTGCGCAGGTTATCCACGACTGTGAAACATGCGCCGAAATCAAGCAAGCTAAACGGTTAAAACCTTTGTGGTATGGGGATGATGGCTGAAATATAAGTATGGGGAAGCTTGGCAAATTGACTACATCACACTCCCTCAAACTCACCAAGGTAAGCACTATGTGCTTACAATGGTGGAAGCAAGCACCAGATGGTTGGAAACCTATGCCGTACCCCATGCCACTGCCCGAAATACCATCCTGGGCCTTGAAAAGCGAGTCTTGTGGCGACATGGCACTCCAGAAAGAATTGAGTCAGACAATGGGACACATTTTAAAAACAATCTTATAAGTCATTGGGCAAAAGAACATGGCACTGAGTGGATATATCATATCCCCTATCATGCCCCAGCTTCTGGGAAGATTGAGCGATACAATGGACTGTTAAAAACCACCCTAAAAGCTATAGGAGGTGGAACCTTTAAAAACTGGGACAAGCATTTAGAGCAAGCCACCTGGTTAGTTAACACCAGGAGATCCATCAATCAAGCTGGTCCTGCTCAGTCAGACCTTTTACATACTGTAGAAGGGGATAAAGTCCCTGTGGTGCATGAAAGGAATTTGTTAGGGAAAACTGGGTTTTTCCTGCTTCAGACAAAAGCAAACCCATTCATGGGACTGTTTTTGCCCAAGGACCTGGATGTACTTGGTGGGTGATACTGAAGAATGGAGAAGTTCAATGTGTACCCCAAGGGAATTTAACCCTTGGGGAGACTATTCAATCCTGAGCTGTATGATACTGATCACTACATAATACTAAGTGTTCAATAAGTGTTTTTCAGAGTAACACAGTGGTGATGAAACCTGAGCTAGCCTCATCAAGTGGCATCCAGCAAGCTCTTCAAGATGAACATGCTACCCATGGGCACAAACCACAATGAATTTCATACCATCTTTCCTGCCCTGAGATGAGATCCTGCAATCATGAACTAAATGGACTTAAATTTTTGTATATAAACAT
Source organism: Anarhynchus alexandrinus (assembly GCA_008711295.1). NCBI lineage: Eukaryota > Metazoa > Chordata > Aves > Charadriiformes > Charadriidae > Anarhynchus > Anarhynchus alexandrinus. The sequence goes on along the minus strand of VUYV01000076.1, from coordinate 783,554 downwards.
AAATCATAGATGAGTGACCTGCATGTATCCATATTATATATATATATATATATGTGTGCATGTAGATTTGATAGATAAAAGTAATAGTAATTTGAGCAAGATGCAAATGGTATGGAATAAGGGGTGGAATGTCCTGGTTTGAGGCAAAACAGGACAAATTTTGTTCAGTAACTTTGCTTCTTAGCTAGACCTCTTCTAACTACTGAAATTAACAGCATACTGTGCAGACAATGTTCACTCTCTCAGAGTGATAAGACCAATTGTTTATAGCTGCTGCCCAGGCATGGTATGCAGAGAGGACTTATTGCTTATACTTATTGCTATAACACCCAAGACCAACCAACTTTGTTGGAGGGTCAGAAGTGGAAAAGCATAGTGGGGTCCCACCTGTGGGGAGGAGCAGACAGGAGAGGTGACCTAAAAGTGACCAACAGGGTATTCCATCCTATCTGCCTCATGCTCAGTATAAAAGCTGAGGGATCAAAGGGTCAGCTCTCTTCTTTCAATGGCCGACGTCTGAGGAGGAGTCTGTTCGTCTGCCTGTGATCCCAATCCTGAATGCAGATACAGAATCCAGTTCCTGTCCGTCACTGAGTCCAGCCTGGGACTGCCCCAGTGCCAGCCGGTGTCATGACTGTCATCTCAGGAGCTTGATACGGTTTTGTATATATTTTTCATTATTTCTTTTTATTTTATTATTAACATTTCATTAAAGTAGTTTAGTTCCTTCTAAACCCATAAGTCTCTTTTTCCTCCTCTGCCTCTCTCTTTGAAGAGGGGTAGAGGGGAGCATCTGTTGGTCCCATCTGGGGTCCCCCAGGTCCCCAGTAGCCGATTTGGCCTAAACCACGACACACACCGAAGAGCTAAAAAAAACAACAACCCAGCCAACATATTTACTAGATATCTTGCAGGTTTTCTCAAGTGTTTCAGGGTTGGGTTTTTTTTTTTTGCTCACCTCCAAACTCTGATGAGCAGGCAGAAAGACATCTCCTCTTTGTTCCCATCTCCTATGACTATTTTTACATCACACGACTTCCTAACTTTGCTGTATAAGAAGCTTGCACTGTTGTACTATCCCAGGCATTTCTATTTATTATCAGGGCATCTGTATTTCAGACAAGAAGCAGTCTCTGAATTCATCTCACTCCCTGTTTTGAGGCTTAACTAACCTCAGTTCCTTAACATCAGGCAAAAGATGCATGAAAACACCACTTCTGATATTAAAGCTTTTTTTTTTTCCTATGATAAAATGAGGGGGTAGTTAAAGTGATGCTTTCCACTGCAACAGGCACCTACTTTGACAATGAAAGGCGCTAACAGAAAGTCCCAACTAATTCCCACCAATTAATTTCCACGTTTGAGACCCTGGACAACAGATGTCCTTACTGTTCAACAGGGAAAGCCCTACTACCATGAGAGCCACCCAGGGCTAATCTCCACTGAAACCAGCTGAGGTTTCTGGTATTAGACAAATAAAAGCTTCTTGAGTCAATTCACTAATTAAAGGTTGTTTTATCTTCTCCAGGCAAGCGTCTAAAATGCAACATGAACACCTTTGTGGGAAGGAGCAAGGGGAACACAGGTATTTGTTTACAGAATACTCAGAGCCATCTTCAGGGCTTCACGTACCTGATCAAGTACACTTAAATGTCACCTGGTCATCTTGTAGTGTTTATACACATCTGCTCTCCAGGAGATTGCAATTTCCCAACAGATAGTCCCATTGCAAGTCAGCAGCCTTCTAAGGCAAAACTACAGGGCACAGAGGGAAATGGAGATCGGGACACCCCCCCCCACACAGAGTAGCAGTTTCGTCACCTTCCTGTGCGAGTGCAGCCATCTCAACCACAAATTTTTTTAGCTCCATACCAACAACATATACAACTCTATCCCCCCCCCCAAAAAAAATTATTTTTCTGTCTTTAAAATAACCTCAAAAGAGCCATTTGGTCAAAGGTTAGGTAATCAGGATAATAAGAACAAGATGATTACGGGATATCTCTGAGGATTATAAACTGCTAGCTTTTTCAAAACTCCTTAGATAGTGACTAACTGTCGCCTGGAGCTGCTGCTATGCTTTCAATCAAATCCAACTCAGCTATAGCTCTGATGTGAAGTTTTCTTGGGTAGGCAGCTCAGAAAAAAACAAGGAACAAGCTGCTTTTTTTTTAAGCGTTATTTCTAGCATCTTTTTACTATGGCTTTAAATGGAATATCAAAGATACCAAAATATTTCAATCAATAGCTGTGAAAAAGAACATAGCATTCGGCGTCACAGTTAAAAGGGAAGAACAAAAGCCTGATTTTCTTTGGAAATATTTACAAGAGAAGGCTGTCCAAATAGATCTCCACATGGGTAAGTATTCCAGGCAATTACACCTTCTTGTTAACAAAATCATACGTTAACTTGGACAACACTGCTATAAAGCTTGATCGAACAACGGTTTTCACATCCATCATTAGAGAGCCTATCTACAGCTAAGCTTCTTTTGCAGGATGCTCTTCAATTTGACTTCCCAATGAGCATGCAAGTCAAACCAGAGGTATTTCACACACATTAATGCCAGCTGCTGTCAGCTGTCTTATACAGATATTATAAGTGAAACCATTTTCATTGCCTTATCACCTTATAGACATTTCTAGAGCCCTCTATAGGAAGGGCTAAGTTTAATACTAGCGACTTGCATTAAGAATGTAACCATCCCTGCATGAGATTTTGCTTTCTCTTAAAGATGGCTTAGCAGATATGCAGCTAGAAAATGATAATACACTCAAGAGAAAAAAAAAAAAAAAAGAGACTGCCTTATAGCTGTAGTCTAACATCACAGCCAAACTGGAAGAATCAGCTCCAAGAAAGGAAAAAAAAAAAAATAAAAATAATGGTGTTCAGCAGCTTTCCTCTTGCATATATCCACAGTTGTCCATACCAATCTGCCTTTATCCTTCTAGGAAGAGAAACCCCATCCACTTCACGTGCTCTGATTGACTTGCACACACACCAGAAGTGGTTTCCATTAGACGTGCTCTGAAAATGCATTAAGCATCTGCTCCGTGCAAGCTGCATTAGCCTCACCGCAGACTGTGCCAACATGCTTCCCACTGCTGCACTGGCAACTTCTCGGAGCACCCTGGGACCTATTGCTCTTCAGATCAACCCCACATACTTTGAGACAGGCACACACAACACACAGCACTGCCCAAACAAGGGCTTTCAGGGTATTTATAGAACAATCTGTGTTAGAATGAGAAACACAAGAACTATTTCGGTGTGGGTTTGTAGACAATTTTTAGCAGCATATTTGACTAACATTGTACGTTCACGTTAAAACCGTCTCAACTTAATTCCCCCATCTTGTGATACCCAAGGGATGACTTTCAGAAAATAAAACCGTTTTTTCATGCATTTATGTAGGGCAACTTCACAACATATGATATGATCCCATTATGCTGGCTACAGTGTAGCCAACATCTTCAATTTTTCTACAAAGACCCAGATTTTTAAGGCAATTTTTTCCAGCTCGTACAGGAAGGTCAACTTTCAAGTCAAACAGTAAAGCAACAGTTTTCAGTTCTTGTACTAGCATGAAGAAAACACTCAAGTAAACCAACGATTCTTGTGCCACCCATTTGTTCCTCATTGCCACAATTCCCACAAATTGGGCAGTTATACCCTAGGCCATTGGCAGCTCAGCAGAGTCCCAGTGCCCTGTGGCTACCATTTCTCTCCTCCCTTGTAAGAGAAAGCTATCGCTTTTTATGAGGCTGTCAGACCAAGAGGAAAACTGTTCAGCGACAAGTGACCTCTGGAAAGCTTGAGAAGATGGTCTTGATTTTGGTGGAGATGCACTTCAACTGCGGAAAACACAGAGTCTTCTCAATGCTTATTAAAATACACAGAAAATAAGAACACCCACACATTGCGTGACTGTGCCCTAAAGCCAAGGGATTTTACATTGCTCATCTTACTTGGATATTATTTTTTGGGGGAGGTAATACCTACTTGTGCAGTTAAACCTGCCAGCAAGAATCTAGCCGCTATCTGATTTCCACTAGTTATGCACAAAAATCTCCAAAAGGACAGTGGAAATTTGATTATGACAGTAAGTTGTTATCATAAACACTTGGGAAGCAAAATCTTAGGCCAGGACTGTTTTGTTAAGCAAACAGAGCTGAAGTCACACTCTCCTCTGAAGAGCTTTGTTCCCTGTTTGCATGGCTATGCAGGGTGACCAGCCTCACTCTTTCCCCTTTCAGGAGCTGAAGGACTGTCTCGATGTTGGAAAAAAACAACACAGTGATGCCAGGTTTTGAGTTGATGAATTTGAAGAGTGCTTGACTGTGCTATCAACAGCTCCAAGCATTTTGTGCCTTCAGTCTCAATTTAAGATGACTAAAAGATGGTTAATCTTTTATGAACTTGTTTCCCTGTGTTTATAATACTTACTATAGCCAGGAGAACAGCAGCAGCAGGCTATTCACACAGGTCCTGTTATGTTCCATTAGGCCAAGCAAAGGTATTCCCTTCTTTTGTTGTACTCTCACCTTCTTCACACCAGCTACGGAATATGAGGATCCATACCTTCACATACACAGCAACATGTATATGTATGTATATATTACAGACAGTAAACAGCAAAACATATTAGATACCACCATTTGCTCCTAGGCAAGATCTGTCATTACGTGAGCAATAGCTCTTTCTCCAGCTTGCTTTCTTAGACTGTTTGATCATTCTAATGGTCTCTTATTATGAGGCAGTGTCAGCAAAACTGCAATTTTCGTCTTCTTTTCATTAAAGCTTAGAAAGCCATCCAAGGCCTTTCCACGTGATATTCTTTGGCTCCCTGGCGGCTCAGCTCAGCTGAATACTGAACGCCAAGCTGAAAACTATCTAGTACCATTTAAAAAGTTCCCATCAGAAGGCATTCCCAATTTCCAGAATGACTCACCCATCACTCTTCAGGCACACTGCTAGCACGGAAAAGCCAGCCACAGTCCAAGACAAACTCCTATAAGGTCAAAGACACTAGAAGCCAAATTTCTATGCTGGGCAGCTGCCTGCCCACTCAAATAATGATTTTTCTTTTAACACACTTCATTATATCTCCTATTACAGTCACCTTCTCCCTCTGCAAGGGTTCATGTGAAGCTATTTGTCTCAGCTAGCCACCTCCTTCTGCGTATGAAGATATCTCTCCAGAGACAGCTTTTAAAGAGAATCTTTTTTTAATTCTGTATAAGTACCCATACCAAATAACACTCCAGAGTAGCAGCATCTGGCATAATATAAAGGCGGCAATTAGCCCAGCAGCTTTGTCTTTTATCTAAGCAGCTTATAAAGAAGCAAGCCTTTACGTCTCCTCTCACAGCAACCAGGACAGGTTATCAGATCCACTGTATTCTGGACTGTATAGGATAAAAAGCCCTCTCCTGAAGAGCCTACAGTTTAAAGCTATAGTCAGTTCCGATATAGCTTCCAAAATACATACCATGGTTATTTATTCTGAATACACTTGATGGAGCTCACTTCAGGTAAGCTGTTCCTGTCAACCCCGTGAATTAAGGAATCTACAAGTCAGACGACAAGCAGCATTAGTGCTGTCCTCACTCGGTGGGTCTTTAAGGAGGAGAGTTGCATCACGCTTTAATCTTTTTCACTGCAGCTACTGAAGGAGGAAACTAATGTTTTAAGAGACAGAAATATTTCTGTATGTGATTTGTGCACCCTGGGGCTTAGAGAAATAAACTGCGTGTAACAAAACTTAGGATAAACAGATTTGCAAACAGTACTAGTGTTTCGTTTTGCATTTGGCGCACTGAAAGGTTACCCCTACTGTGGCAGTGTTGTTGCTTTAAGACAGAAATAGAAAGAGGCCTGATTACGCATTTTCTTCAATAAATAATGCAAAATGCCTACGCAGTTCTGTGAACGGAGATGCAAACCCAGGTCACTTAGGTAAGCATCCCACCTACTACAGACACACTACAGAAACAGCTCTTCCAACCAACAGCCATACCCGCTTTGCAGAACCAAGTCCCAATAAATCTTAACTTTACCTTGTTATTATTACTATCAGCATTTATCATTACAGACATACAAAGAGAACTTACTATGCAAGTCATTATGGAAAAAAATGATAGCGTATGTTTTGGAAAGCAGAGCACATCAATTCCACTGTTAGCAGAACTGAATGCATCTTGGTTTCTACTACGGCCAGTTTTGTGTATCTATACCTAAAAGAAATCTTTGCCCGCTAATAAAGCTGCAGAGAATGATAAATTTTGGCTGTAGGAAGAGAAAGTGAAAGATTTTTTTTCAGGGGAAGGGTGACAACATGCCTCTGAAGAATTCACAAGGCAGTTAAACATGAAGTTACAGCTGCTGCTCTTCTCTCCTTGCTACTCCACATCCTCAGGGGAGACAGAGGATTACTGCAGGATGCTTTCATGAGATAAACATTAGTCAGCATAAGTATTTAACAGCTCTAACGTATGAAATCAATGGCTCAATCTCAGTCCTAAGCCAAGCTAGTCCTGCACACTGCCGGGCGTGCAAGCTGAAATCCCGGCATCTCCACAGAGCCCCTTACACTGAGTTCAACAGCGTGCCCCAAGCGCAAGTGCGGCTGCCTTGGCGTCGCTTCCCTCTTCACAGCCATAACGAAAGGGTACATACACACCCTCCTCTTCTAAAATGGCTGGAAAGGCATCTTGCCACCGGTGCGTTGATGGGTGAGACAAGCAAACTGCTAGAACAGGACAGCAAGGCATCTATTTTTACTGTTAACCTCTTCTTCGTTAAATACACATTAAACACTGAGCATTTTCCTATTCTGCCATCTAGGAGAAACAGCCAATGCAGAGAGTAGGCAGGCTTCCAGCAGCGCAATTCCAGTGACCAAAGACTTCTTGCTAGGTATCCTCAAGCCACACAGAGCCAAGAATGTAATGCACGAACCCCATCTTAGCTGCGTCTATGGCACACAGCTAAAACATTCCCTCCATGTCACTGCATGCAACAGTTTTAAGAAGAGGGAAACAAGACTGCAGGGGTTTTTTTGTCTGGTTACTGACACCATAGGAAGGACATAGCAAGAAAGCAATATTCTGTTTGGTTAACCACCATCTAATACTGTTAAAATTTAAAAATTCAGCAATACCTTTTTTAACAGGACACTTGAGTTTCTTGTTTTCTCCTAATTTCATGGTAGAATCCCCAAGTCCTCAATTTTTCTTCTCAATGCTTTTTTATAGCCTCAGCTGTCCTGGGCAGTAGCTTATAGTCCAAAATGTTAAAGAAAAATATCATCACGCCGAAAATCAAATTTGCTCAACCCCATGATTTTTAGGACAACACCACGAAAAACAAATCATCTCCCTTTTACCTCTCAGACTCCAGCAGTTTTAGATCTCCATTTCAGGCAGTCTTGGTACCTCAACTGACCTGCATTTTCAAGTGCAACAAATTTATTCCAAACTATTCACGTATCCAAGATCCCAGCTAATTAGATTCTTTTTTTTCCTTCCCCTACACAGAGAAAGGCTTTCTTCTTGTCTCTCAGGAATAGCAGATCACGTCTACATTTGTCCCCAGGAGTATTCATCCAATGTACGCTTGCTTCAAAGCAGTAGAGATGATGAAATAGCAAGATGCATTACAGAAAACTCAAAGGATATCGCAAGGGGACAGCATACCAACTGTAAGACTCCTGCATTTCTCACCTGGCACATCACAGAGTTCAGGAGCCAGAAGGCAACTAGAATTGTAGCTGGAAGGCAACGCAAACAGCTGCTAACCTGGATTTGAAATCTAAGATGCACTGTCTGAAACTGGAACGTATTTATACCTTTTTCAATCCGGTATGCCAACCGGTTTCTTAACAGCAAACTCTGACAACCAGAGGTAAGATAACTGATATGCTGAAGGCATTTCTACAGTCTGCTTATTTTCTCATAGTGTGCAGAGCCCTGCAAAAGAACTAAATACATTAAGATCTCAATTTGCTACACAGCTAAATGTCTCAACAGATCTTTAATAGAATATTAACTCACAGTATACTATTATTTGAATGCTCAGCATTCTACAATCACAATTCATTGCCTTGAGGGTACGATTTATTATTACAGTTATTCGGTGTAATCAAAGCCTCATGGTATGTTGCAAACCTGCATCACCATTTATTTTTTCTTATACTAATAGGAAGTGAGTCTGGGGACAATCTGTTGACCCAAGTGAAACGTTTTAGTTCCTATAGTATTTTTCTTCATGTTTTAATAGAAACTTTTTGTTTTAAACAGCTGCAGACATTTTTCACAGGATTAGAATGCTACACGCTTTATTTTAGAAATCATTACACTAAGTTAGCCACTGCACATTCAGCAGTGCCACAATATCTTAATTTTTGTTAACCGCTGACACAGCAACAGGTGTGGGGTAGCACCCAGGTGATATCATCCACTACCACTTGCACAACCCATGTTGCTCCCAAAGCCATGATAAGCCTCTAAAACTCCTGCCAGCACAGTGCATTATTCATCAGAAGGCAGATCTTTTTATAGATACATTATCTGAACAACCAAAATTCCTTGCACTCAACTCTTCCCCCTGGATCTCTTGCTAGATGGTTTTAAGCCGAGATTTGCAAAATCATGAAGCTGGACTAAAAATACTTATTATGCACAGTATTGTATAAGAACCTAAAAGCTACAAGAAAGCGCAGTATTCACAAAGTCAGTAGAGCATCAAGAAAGCAGTTTGTGATGAAACAAACGTTCTCTAGATGTGCACCAAAGGATGCACAGGTAAAGAAACAGTTCTCTAATGTTATTTTAGCAAGTTCTGCACATTAATTTATTTAAATACGTAGAGGTTTACTGATTCAACTCTTCTGCAGAGCTAACTTTCCACTGATAACCCAGTAATAAACAAGACCTTGGCGGTATCGCTTCTCATCCCCACCCTTTCCCTGCAGGAGGAAGACAAGCTTCCAAAGGATAGCAGGTCTCCTGTGTCAGCCAGAAGTGGAGTCTAGAAACGAAAGAATCAGCTATCATCTCTGGAGTACAGTTCATCATAAATCACCTGAGAAAAAAAACTGCACAGCAGAAGGACTGGGCAAAGCTCAAGGAATACAAAAGGCCTTTCCCACCCTTTTAATCTGTGCACCAAAGGCCAAAATGACTTCAGAATCCTGCTAGATTACAAAACAAAAAAATAAAGACATTTCTCCAAGTATGGATTATATACACTTAATTTAGAAAAAGGTATGTTACAAACTGAACAAAATTCCTTTCTCTCTCCAAGAGAAGAAAATAAGTTACTCACCTCTGGTCACACAACAGGAATAAGAACATTATCCACTTTTTCAGAAATCCTATCTTAGTCCTCATCACTTACCTCGATGTTCCAAGCTTTGAAATTATTTAAGTCTGAACTGGGGAACGCTACCATATGGGGGTAGGAATATACAACAAAAGCAACAGAGAGCAGCACTTGAAAAAGCTGCCACCTCTCACAAACACGAGACACACCAACAATTACATGGAGAGGAAGGAAACAGAAATGTTATCTCTTGCAAAGATAAACACTTTCTCCAAAAAAGCAACACATCCTTGCTCTCTAATCAGGAGAGTAATTACATAGGGAAACAGAAGGATGGAAACAGTGGTTACACTCTGAACAAGAATTTACAGTCTAGCACAATAGGTACAATATCCAAAGGCTAAGTAAAAGTATCTCTGGATTAAGGCACTTGCCAAGCAGCAACATAAATAAAAATCTTAAGAGACTATAGAGTTACATCTGAGGAAGAGGCTAGAAGCTCAGGGCTACTCCCAAATCACACAGGGTTTTTTTGACCACTGATGGGCCAAACCCGCCCTCATGCTGTGATGCTGAGCCCAAGCAACGTTGCTTTGACAAAGCAAGCAGGGCACGCTGAAGGCTGCCCTGAAAACCTCCTGGGCAGGAACCCACGTGAGGCTGCCTGACACCGCTGCCATGACTCTGACCTGATGGGCCTTAATGTGCCCTTCACAGTTCAGATCTGCCAAGGAAGAAATAAAGAGATGTAATCAGGCAGTTATTTCTACATGTTCCTGGAAATAACCTGACCTGGTGTACTCCACTGAGGCTTTCAAGGCAGCCAGTGGAAGATACAGTACCAGGGGAGTTCAAAGTCTCAATTCTTAAGTCCTCCTTTAAAGATCAAAGATATTTACTGTTGATACCCGAGCATCATTAAAGTGCCAACTCTAATCTCAGGCAACACTCAAGGATGCTGCATCACTTCAAATTAGAGTAGTGCTGCATGATTGACTCCAACTTTTAAGATGATGATATTCACGACGACTCTTATAGAGCTCTACTGGAAATATTGACCTTGTTTCTCTCCTTAAAGCCCCTCCTCAGCAGAACCATTTATTTAAATTCAGAACTGGCGTGAAACTAGAAACTTCTCCAGTCTTCAGTGTTGACAGGAGCTGTGTTTGTCTAAACAAGCCTACCATATGCAAGGGCTTATTACCCGACTTAACAGCATGCTATCAAATGACCTGACAGTCATCAGGTTGTGCGGGTGTTTCCACCCTGTTTAGAAAGGTGGAAGCACAGCAACACTAAGATTTTTCAGTAATATTAGACTAGGTTACAATGTCAACAGAAACTAGAAGGCATCATATCAGAGAAGCAGTGATGACCTGGAAGGAGAGAGGGAGAAAGGCATCACTATTATCACATCGGCCAAAGGAACACAGGTCAGGGAAAATGAGTGGGAAAATCATCACTGAGGGACAAGGACATCAGCGATTGGGACTGGGAGAAGAGCACGTGTCACCCACAGCAGCCTCTTCCCAGAACTGCAACCATTCTGCAGAAAAGCAACACTTAAGGGACAGACGATTCCTCAGAGGAACTCACCATTGCATCTGACTAGCAAATTTCTTACCTTCATCCTACGTGTTCACCTGCTGCAAAAACCATTCCCTTCACAAGGTTTTGCTTATGAAGAGACCATACAACAGCTAAACAAGCCAGTCTCAATCTTTGAAGATGACTAATCCTCATTTTCCATATAGCAAAGACAACTCTTGTCACAGTATAGAGACTGAAGAGACAAAGATTTACTTCAATGCAGTAGTTATTATTTGGCACAGCTAGAGAGACACAATAAAGATTGCCATTAAAAACTAAGGCACGCTAGCACAGCTCAAACAATCGAAAGGTTTCTGTTCCTGCTGTTATGGTGAAGTAAACAGATTAAAAGGTTTGAGAGTTAGTTATCTTCAATATGCACATTTCAATAACTGTACATTTTGTTCCATGTAATTCCTAACGTGTTTTCCACTTGCCAAAGTATTACCATGTAAATAACCCTACAGGATTTTCCAAATAACTATTATTATGAGCTGAAACTGGCTTTATCTCCTGTCCTCCTACCTGAGCACATGCATGTATCACTAACTTCTATAGTAATTTGCATGGAATAAACCACTTCAAAGGACTTAAACACCAGCCCAGAAGAATTTCCTTGTGAGGAAATGAAGTGGAAGTCATTATTAACATATCTTTAACCCATGAAACATAGAAAGCGAGAACCAAGAGGAAAGAAAGCAGCAGGGTGATATCATGGCTATCTCTTGTTTGTTTATTGCCCTGTAGGCACCTTGCCCCAACATGGTGCTTCTCAACTGCCACCCCGCTGGTTCCACTGCTCTATTTGGCCACAGCTACGAGCATCCATCCTAGCCAGGCAGGGACCAGCTCAGCCACAGTTTACTGCTTCGTTAAGGGCCTAAACAACAACAGAAATGAGCGGATCAAGTTAGATGTCTTTTTCCCCCCCAATACAGTCTCTTAAGACATAGGTAGTGATTAAAGTTGCTGAAGAGTCGACATTCATCTTCCATGAGTAAAAAGCCTCATCAGCTGCCCATCTCCCTCCCTCGCACGCTAACATGCAAAGTGATAAAGGGCTCGAAGACAGCAGGATGGAACTTGCATAAAAACCAGAGGGGGGTGGCTTACTAAGGTGTGGCTTTACCAATTAGTAGATGTTTTGGAGAACTACCTAAAGCATGTATGTCATTTCAGGCTATTCATAACATCTGGCAAGAGCCTCCCCACAGCAAGAAAAATTATATGTGAATGTCTTTTTGATTCAACGTTCACCCATCAATTAAGCTTCCATTAGACAATGCAGTGTCTCTATAAAAATCTCAATATCCAAGATTGCAGAGTAAGTCAGCATTTAGCTCCACAACCCCACAGCAAGTGTATTTCAGCTGGTAAAACCCCAGTCAGATTAGAATGACTGGAAAAAAAAATAATTGACCAATGGTTTTCTATATGGGAACAAAAGCAAGAAAGCTAAACCAAATCAGAGTATCTTAATTGAAGAATTACATCAGGTGTAGTATCACTGAAAATCCAAGAGGCTCAAATTCCTGTTCTGACACCACAATTTAATCCTCGCTCAAAATTAATTCAAAGTTACCTTTCACCAGGTAAGCAGCTCATTAGAGACAAGTACTTAGATGACCAGCTGCCATAAGACATGAAAATCTCCTTGCTGTATGCAATAGGAACTGGATGATGCAAAACTGAACTGAATCTCATCTTCAGGAGGTTTTTCCTGCAGGAAACAGAAGCTCAAGTTACAAGATTAGTCATGCCTACAAAAGCACAGGGACAGTTACATACACACTATTGAAAGGGAACGGCCAAGCTACACAGGGACAGTGCTCCAGGCTCTCCTAGAAAGAAAAAGCCTTCTGCTCAGCAAAGAGGAGAAAACAGGATTTTTAAAACCCTTTGGATATATCTGAACCATTAATAATGTTATTTCCTCTTAGTGGATACCATTTAACCAACAGGTTTTTCCTTGCCTCCTCTTTTTTTTTTTTTTTGGAGATGTTCATGTTTTACAAGTAGCGCCCCAAATCCCAGGCAAATTACCATTCAGAATGCCCTCTTTGTGTATATACACACACATACATATATACATATATATGAGCTTGCTATTTTGAAATTAAGGCTGTAAACTTGCAAGCACCTTTGCCACCATGGTTATCAGCTCAGAAAAATTAATTCCCTTTATTGGGAGTTTATGTTAAGGTGAATTTGTCCCAAGGGAAAGCAAGAGTGGGTTTTGATAGGTCTTCTAAGATTTTTCTTAATCATCCAAGTATTTCTGAGGCTTTGTGGAAAAGGCACTGCATTTGTTTCCAAGCATTGCAGCCCTCCAGCTACAATGGGAAGAAAGAGTACACAACAACTTGAAAATTACTTTAACTCAAATGCCTAAAGACAACACTGAATGCCTCTACTATTTTATCAAGCCTCAGGTCTCCCACTGCCTGTCTTCTCATCTGCTTCACTCTGTTACCTCAAAGGAAAGGAAAACGACTTACTGCAAAGCAAGGAAGACTGGACATGTGAGAGCTCCTAATGATACCCAGATACCTTCCATGCTAGCATCATCACAGACAAGTGACGGAGTAATGTATTATACCCAAGACTAGAAGAAGGTACCTCATTTTCTTCTTTAAGTAGGTGTAGTTCACTTTGCCATTACCTAATGCATTACACCTAAAGGTGCCCAAAGCACTGACGCTTACCATCTCTCTAGATCTCTGCCTGTAGCGTATTTATTTTGACAGTTCCATCCATTCACACCAGTGGTCTTATATTCACAATTTTGGGATGTGCACTGTGTTTTTCTGAGTGCAGGGGATTACAAGAGACTTATCAAGGCCCTCACATTCCTGTTTTAAGGTTAGTTCTGTTGGGGTGGGGTTAGGGCTGACAGCTGGCAACGCCATGAAGATCTTTCACTACAGGAGGCAAAGCTTACATTGGTTTAAAACTAATAATTACCTGCAACACCAGCCTCCCTTCACTAAGGGCTGCCTTTGCCAGGAGTACAAGCGCAGTCTTTAAATGAACAAGGACTTCGATCTCCATTTCAGATGTGGCCATCACGTGTGCAGTGAAGTAACAACTAGTAACAACTCCAGCTACTAACATTACCATATCCTACAGCCCAAGCTGGTGCTTCCGGCAAGACTGAGCTTGGCAAAACACTTGACAGGCACTGGAGAGACAATAAAAAAAGGGATAAATGTGTGTATTTTTGTTACTTTTGAACTTGACTTCCTTGCATATGGGACACCGTTATGTATTGGAGTTTGTCACATGCATGAAGACGGGCTGCTGGTCTCGCACCAAAGAATGGGGCTAAGAGTTCAAGGGCCAGTTTAGGTCTAGCAGGGGAACAGGAAATGCATAGCAGAAATCCAGGGCATGAGACCCGCACAAGTCTCTTTTTCCTGAGCCCACAATCCTGGAGCTCACCAGGCCAGAGTGCCACCACGACTTGGCCAGAAAATTCTCAAATCAAGTTGTTCACAAAGCAGAGGTGCTCATCACTGGCCTTGACTTCAACCTTTTGACAGTTCAAAAAAAACTCCCAAACAGGATATTCAAGTAGGGCTGACCAGACAATCACACGAAATTAATTTTATATTCTGCTAGAGGGAATGCAGCAGCTTGTTTCCAGCTGAGAGCATATAATTATTTGGCACCAACTGGCTACATCTCAGAAGCTACGACAGCAGCTGAACAGTTCATTTTAGTAGGGTAAGCCTATTTTTCCTTTGTCTCAACTCTATTGGCTTCCCAGTCCTACCAACCGCCTGGAAAAACATAAGCTGCCGGGACGATTTGAGGCCATGATGACCAACGCGACATTCTCTTCTGTACAAACAATTTTGCAATGCACCAACTATGGTCGAGCCAGGCAAGCCACCAAGGACACAGTAGAGCAAGAACCACAGCACAGCACAGCCTGGAAGGGACCTCAGAGCCCCCTGAAACTATTTTCCTGTTTTACTCCAGCATTAACACTAAGCACAAACAGCTCAAAATACATCTAGCAGACTGTGAAAGGAAGAATATTTGTACTTATCTGAGGATATGAAAAGCGGATGGCGACCACAGCTTTTATCTCCCCAAAGCAGTATGACTAAGTGAAAAACCCAAAGAACCCTGTTCTTAACTGGGCAGTGAAGCTCAATTGAATCTACACTTAACTGCTTTTATGAAAATAATGTCACACTGTAGTAGGGGGGGCTTCTGCATATTTTAATAAATGCAGCAAGGTGTTTAGAAGAGATATCCATACTACTACAGTTGACTCAACTGCTAGACCTGACATGGCAAATGACAGCCATGTCTCATTAGTCTACTTATTGATATTGTTTCTGGGGCAAATTTCAAGCAAAATTCTGACACTAAACATTTTTCTTTCCAAGATGGGGTCTCAAATAAGGTTTCCTGTCCAATATATTTAAAGATGTCATTGTTTTTCCAAGCTGTCTCTAGCGAGTAATTTGAGGGGGAGGTTGTTTTTGTTTTGTTTTTAGAATCAGAACTAGTTACGGCCTCTCTATAAAGGGGAAAGAGGAATTCAGAGCAAGTAGCTCTGGTGCCAGTATTTCAAAAATAACCAACTTGCATAATCTCAAAAGCATTCTTATGGAAGCGCTCCTTCAGAAAAAGGCTTTTGATGATCCCTGCGGTTTTGACAGCAAGATCCTTATATGGATTCAAACCACACAAAACATTTTATGCAGAGTGGTAATCGTAAGGCTGATCACTAAGAACGTGTTGAATGAATGGAGGACAGAACCCAAAGATTCAGGGAGGCCTTGGGATCTCTAACTTTCGAGCTTCATACCAGAGATACCAAGAGATTTTGGCAGAGCTTTTGTTTTTATTTAGACACGCACAGTTTTTGTAAGAACAAGCTCCGTGCCAAACGAGCTCCCAGCTAGGGATGCACCCTGTGCCCAGATCAGCAAGAAAAGACCAAGATGAGGGGTCTCCGCTGCTCTTCAGAATCACAGAATAGTTTAGGTTGGAAGGGACCTTAAAAATCATTTAGTTCCAACCCCCCCGCCTTGGGCAGGGACACCTCCCACCAGCCCAGGTTGCTCCAAGCCCCGTCCAACCTGGCCTTGAACACCTCCAGGGATGGAGCTTCCACAGCTTCTCTGGGCAACCTGGGCCAGGGGCTCACCACCCTCACAACAAAGAATTTCTTCCTGATATCTCATCTAAATCTCCCCTCTCCCCCTTGTCCTATCGCTACACGCCCTTGTAAAAAGAAGCAGGACACCGACCTCCCGATACATGGACTGCAGTACACACGTTTCCCGAGTATTTATAATGGAAACAAGATAAAGAAGTGTCACTTCTAATAAGCGACATTAGTGCGAACAGAGCACTACAGCAACATGAATGCTTATCGCAAAGTTAACCAGGCCGCACGGTTCCTTGACAGTTTGACAGGGAGCTTGAACTCTTCACCTATTAAAGCCGTTCAGCACATACACGTGCACCTCATCTTTCCTTTCCCCTAAAGCCTCATATCCATGACAGGCAAGATGGGTCCTCCCCATACCTTGATGTGGTCAAGAACCAGCACACATACACTACACAGGACTGTTAAGGGGAACGATGCTTCTGGCAACAAACTCTAGACAGTGTCCCTAATATTTTGATTTCTCTGCAGCTTTATGAGGAAAACACAAACTGAAGACTTGGTGTTTCTATTGCATACCAGTTCTGCTTCCCAAAGCTCTAAGGAGAAGACTGGCTGGACAACAGAAGAGCACAGGCACTACGAGAACACCCGATGTGCCCGTACAGTTATGTACTGTAGTCCCTTGTGCGCCCGAGAGTCCTCATGATGGGAAATAAAACAGCATTTCCCTTGTTCCAGAGGGCTCAGAGCTCCCACGCCAGACATCGCATAACCCAACTGTACAGCAAAGGGTTCCTGTAAGGAACACTGAGGAAAAATAAAATCTCAATATATGTTTTGACAGGCTCTTAACACAAGCTAGCAGGAATATATTAGAGCAATGTTACTCATTCTATAGTCAGTGGAGCACTTCTGATCCAGGGGGAAGTGAAAAAGTGGTCCACTGCAGTATTATAGACAACCACTCCCACAGTTTCCCCATGAAGAAATAGCATCCCAGTAGGTATAGCTGGAGCCCATCAAAAGTGTCTAGTTTTACTAGAGTGACATTTTATCATGCAAAACAGTTTGCTTGAGCAAAGCAGTCGAGATGGTTTAAGGCCAACTTCGAGGTATTGGTAAGAAACAAGATTATCCACACATGTCACCTGCTCCTTTCCTCAAAAAAAGATGACCTGGTCCTTCAATTTCAACAGAAGGCTAAGAGAAGACAGCATTCAAGCAGCAAAGACAAACCAAACCATCACAAAAGAAAGTAGCATCGCATGCAGACACACAGTCGCCATAGCTTGCTCATAGATGATAAACCAGCATCCAAACGTCACAGCGGTCTTCTACCAAACACAGGGCTAAAAAACAGTGAGGGGGAGTAGACGCAGCAAGCTAAGTATTTGGACAGACTTCTGAAAAGCCAATGAAGGGCCACAAAACAGCTTAGAAAAAAGCCACAGCTTTCATTTTAAGCCAAGAATATACTTTTATTATGGTTTTTAAACACTTAATGGGAAAAGGACATATAACTCATTAAACAATCAAAACTAGATAACAAAAACACTGTATTCAGACTGACAATTTTTTGGTGGAGTTCTAGATTTCCATTACATTTCTGTGCAACATCACATTAAGCTCTACCAAATACCAGAGCAAGGCATGTAATAATTCATTTTACTTGTCGACAGTTACATTTGGACATATGCTATCTTGCTAAAATGAGAAATGTAGTAATTCCCATTTCCTTTGTCACCTGTTATTTCAGAGACGAAGCATTAAGCAGGATTAAATTATGTCATTTTTCCAAAAGTAACATCATGATTATAGCCACAGGGATTCACAGAGGAAATCCATTCTCCACAGGGTGTTTCTGTGAAAATGATGTTAAGCATTTAAAAATTATCTGTAATATGTAGGTGTTTTGCATAAACACCCATGCTTGGGTACCAAATTTGAATTGGAGAGCTCCAAGAGCACCCAGTAGTAAAATCTGAAAAAGCTTGTGCTTTAGGAAAGTATCTTTTTATGTATGGCAAGCTAATGCTGCAAAAGACTTCATTCTGTCTCTCAAAAATACATCTAAGAATAACACTTGGCCTTTGCTCTCCCCAAACCTGAGCACCACATCAGTTTAGGAGCAGCAGAAGAGGAGGAGAGAGAGAGAGAAGCTGATCCATAAGGTTAACATCAACAGGATCCTCAAGGCTGCAAGCATCTGCAGTGTTCTTGGATGTGCCAGGCCTTTTATTTACAGCCACTGCAGGAATTCTGGACAGGGACAACAGAAGTATCAAAATTTCTACCTCAGAAACCTGAATAGCAGCTGATCTACAGCAAAAAGCAAAAATTTGCCAGGGACCTGTTCCATCAATAATTGAGGAACAAAACTGAGGGGGTGTTAAGCAGCTGTGGTTCAGGTACCATGTAGTACTACCACATCAGTACAACTTTTCTGTCTCTTAGATGACTTCATTACTTAGAGGAGAAATCTGGATCCATCTGTTCCCATTAGAGTGCAAAATGGCTTGGTATGACCCCTCTTACAGCCCTTTATTGCAACGCACATCTGTTCTTCCTCTATTCAGCCTTCCCATCGCCCCAGCACAGTAACACCCCCTGGCAATGCTAGCAATAAAATATATAAATCAAAAGAAGAAAAACACTTTCCAGCTGGCAACTGTAGCCTTACCATTTAGTCCACATGAAGTTCTAGGAAAGCACATAAAACACAAGTGTTTGAAATAGCTTTCCTATTTCAAAGGTGCTGCAAAAAAAAAAAAAAAATCCCTCTCCCACGCAACTCTTCTGGCTACTGCAGAATCCTGCTAAACTTGAATCAGACTGCAATTTGCAGACAGCCGTAGAGCACTGACAAGTCCCGCACTGCTCCCAGGCTGCTGCATCAGCTCTCCAAGTGCTCTCCGGCAAGCGGGTCTGTCTTTGCTTCTTGAGGACACCTCTCAGAGCATCCACCAGATTGACAGCTTGCCTCCACTCTGCCCAACAACTTGCTTACTTTCAGTATTTATCTCCCATCACAACATCCTCAAACATACCACCTTGCTGCTAAGCACTTCCAAAAACCTAGAGACATCTAAAGAGGGAGGAAAACCAAAGATATCTGGGAAAGGACATGTCTCATTGGTACAGGGGACAAATAAGCAGGCAAATAACCCACTCAGAAGCATCAGCTTAGCTGGTCAAAATCTGTTACAGCCAAGGCATTCTACTCACTCTCTGATTGTCCCTGATTTTTTAAGCTCTAAATAACAGTTAGTCCCTAAATAAATCATGAAGCTGCGGATTACATATTCCATGTACAACCCTGTGTCCAACATCATCTGGCTTTGCATTCACGAGAGATAGATCTGTGTAAACAGAGCCAGAGTCATATGCTTCACTTGTCACAGCCTGCAAACAGAGTTCAAGATTGCTCTGGTCAGGCTGTGACCCTCACCCGAGTAGGGCATCTCTACAAGCAGAACTTACCAAAAAAAGATTGTATAAATGGCAGGGGACAAAAATGAATAGCAGCACTAAAAAACAGAAATTGTTGTCAAGTATTACTAAAACTGCACCAAAACTCTTACCCAGTCCATGAGGGAAGTACATTTTTAATCCTGTCTTGTATTTCTGAAGCCCCTCTACTGTAGCTTTTATAGACCCTGCTAGAACCACCACCAAAAGCCAGAGACAAGAGCCTATGGAAAAGCTTCTCTCAACTCACATCATCAATACCTACAATCCTGCCACCTGCCCAAAGTACACATAAAGCACCATGAGCTAACACCAAACTAGGGGGAAAAAAAACCAAACCAAAACAAAACACAAAACAAACCTGCATGGGTCTGAACAGCCTCACATTATTTACATACAGACAAATCTCTCTACCCATTGATAAAGGTCTCTGCTTGCTCTTGATAAATTTGCAAAAGAATAGAGCTGTAGTGGGGCAAGGCAGGATACACCTGGCATGTTTATCCTATCCCAGCCAGCAGCCCTAAGGAGCTGCCCAGGAACACCTATGATCACTGCTACTATTACCTGTGTCTAATCTTGATCCTCATTAAAAAACTACTAAGAAACCCATTTCTATTACATTTATTTTTATACATGCTTTCAGGGGCAGGAAAAAAAAAAACCAAACACAAACAAACCAAAACCCAACCAGACAATGCCTTCCAGGAACTAACATCCTGACCAAGATTAGCAAGATCTACAGATACTACCAGTTCTCTCATCCCAAAGAATAATTTACTTTGGTGTAGTCATAACGAGTGCACAACCACAAGCATTTACCATCACCTTCCTCCGTATATTTACCTGAAGACAAGTTTGACATTGAAATAAAAGTAGGAAGTGAGCGAGATTAGCTCAATCAGCTATACAACAGGTATTTAGAATCTGTTCTCCAGAGCACAGCTGCCAAGTTCACATATGCATGTAACATTAAAATCTCACAGTGATGCCAAATCGGTCCTTTGCATATAAAGTTACAGATCAGGTTATTGCAAGTTTAGCCTTGAAGGAAATGAACTTGGGGAGCCTAGAGGAACCAAGTGAACTTATTCAAAAACCACTCCATCTGCTTCCTGGTAAAAAAGAATCCCTATGGAGCCATTGGTATGCGAGCTATGTTCATCACCTGAAAAGCCACAACAAATTGTGCTTCAATTTTGAACAGGAATGGTACCGGGGGACGGGGGGGGGGACGGGACACCACATCAAAAAGAAACCCTCAAAAGCAAAACACCCAACATAGACTGTCTGTCAAACTGAGCACAGTGCTCTGTTTGACCTGAATAAAGCAAAAAAGTCACAGCTGAAAAAGCAAAAATTTCTTTCCTGTGTTTATCCCCAGCCCTGTCAACTGTATTGGGGATTCTGGCCTGAAACACCTCAGTAAGGAAGGATAACAGGAAAGTTGTAGATTTGCCTTGAAAGAAGAAAACCTCCTGTTTGTACACTACACATTATCCATTTACAGTACAAATGTTGTGTTACTTGTGCTAAAACCAGACTAACTAAAAAGAAAATGATGGTACATCTGTACTTTGGTATCAAGAGCATTTATTTTAATCAAACTCACACTTTCATATTCCTATCTACTGCCAAAATTTACCACAAAAGGAAGGTAGAGAACAGACAACTCTCTAAAGCATGTGTGTGTTGGCTTGGTTGGTTTTGTTTGTTTTTTTTTGTTTTTTTTTTTTTTTAATTATTCAAAACACATTCACTGAATAGAAGTTGTCCCAGATACTTACCCTGCTACAGAGTATCAGCCAAGTCACTTGTTAATCGTGGTAGTCCGCTAAACTTCAAGAAATAAATCTACCTTATACAAGACAAACGCACTAAGCCCACTACATATTTGAGAATATTTCTGGAAATCTAAGGCAGGAAGAGACACAAGCCATAGAGACAGATGGTCACCTGAAAGGTTTGTTCATGAATCCCGTCACCAACATTTGAACTGGTTCGAGAGAAAAGGACAGGTCACAGGTTCATACTAAAGATTTTTTGCGTGTTTCCACAGACTGGTATGAATGGGTTTGCATGTTTCTGCTCAGTCACATAACATAGAACACAGCAGGAGAATCATAATCACACGAAATATACAACTGATATATAAATACAGGCCCAATCTACAATTTCAGGCTATCAACAAAATGTCAGCACACTCCTTGTGCTTTAACCATTCGTGATAAGCAAAGTAACAGATGTCACAACAGCAAAGGCTGCTGTAAGGCAGCACTGGAGGATGTATGTAGGGCATACTGAGTTAATCTTCATAGTATTCAAAGGTTCTACAAGTTTGCCAGATAATTACACATCGAATAATGCCAAGAATGTAAATTCATCCTCCGGCACCGATCCTCCCGCTCTTGCTGTTTATAGACTCCAGCAGAAGTGATGAAGCTATAGAAGAACTCCCTTATTACCACCTGCTCAGCCTTCAGTATACTGCATATCTTCAAAAGAGGGAAAAAAAAACCCACCCCAAGAATGCACATATTGCTAAACTGGCTCTCGCTGACGTGTGCGACATTCTTCTAACAAAACAGTCTTACCACATAGCACGCAACTGTGCCCAGACTAAAGCCATAGGAAGGAAAGCGAGAGTCAGGCACAGTTACAGCTAAACTAGAAAAGCCAATATTATCTGCCATTTCGTTACTTTTTTCACTGAAAAACGCGGACATTCAATTTGTTTTAAACCATCTATCAGGTCAAACACTAGGAAGGTGAATAACTTGATTGTCAAGACCCACTATGCTGTAACCCAAGACGTTTTTCTGCCCAGCAAACACTCCTAGCTCAGAAGCAAACACTCCTAGCTTCCATTTGGTTGTCTGTACTGGAAAAAACGTGGCGTTTTGACAGTCCTCAACAGGAACAGACTACCACATCCTTTCAGTGTTCAGAAGCTTAACAGCCATTTAAGGCAGCATTACAACCTGGAGAAAGGCAATTATGATGATAACAATTCTCCTAAATCTGTCTAAATACCTGCAAAATTACAACTAAAAATGAAGACTTGAAATAAAAGCTTGCACTTGGTCAAATACCCAGTCAGTTCCCCAGCAAGACAGGAAAGCACACACTCAAGGTGCAGTGAGCAGCTTCTAAATGAATGCAGTTATTCAGCTGTAAGCTCATTTCAGCAACGATGTTAAGGCAATACAGTAACCACTAAGTATTACAGCTCTGACCACTGCACCCACCGGTTCCTCAGTCACAAGCATTCCCCACCTCATCTGCAGCTTTAAGCTGCCAGGAACTTCTACGCATGGCTAAATTCACAGGGAAACGGGATTAAAAGATTCAGTCATTGAATTAATAACAGTGTTGACTTAGTAGTTGTATTAATCACCCTGTTGATTGTTGACTTCAGTGGGTCTCAAAATACCGCACAGCGTTGAATAGAGACTTTCTCATCCTACACCTTTTACTGACTTAACTGCCTGAGAACAGCATGCTCGGAGCTCTAAAACACAATTCAATGATAAACACACTTTATTAGACTCAGAAATTTTCATATGTAGTTAAACTCTCATGAGAAAAATCAGAGGCATATGATGAAATGACAGACTGGTCTCCAGACCAATCTCATTCAGAAATGCTACAGCAGTTTCCCTCATCAGCAGATAATGAAAACCTACAAAATCTCATCTTAACCATAATCATTCATATCCCATCCTATATTATTACTCAAAAAAATTCATCAGTCACTGCTAACCTTAAACAAATACAGATTAATGTCATTTTTTTTTTGAACAAAACCCATCTAGTTCCTCCCAAATTATTTTTCAGTCAGTCTTCCCAATAAACAGGATATATCCAACATAGTCAAAACCCCATTGGGCTTCCAAATAATGCAGTGCAATTTTTCAAGTCATTCTAAAAGCCCATTAACAGTTCGCACCTTTGATGAAGCTTTAACACTAGCACATGGAAAACAAAGATTTTCTTTCTGCCTTTTACATGTTATGTAAAGAGCCTCAAAAGTTCACTGCCATTAACAGACACTGAATAACATCATTGATTCAAGTTTCAACACCTCTTAACATACCTCTAAGAACTGAAACCTTTACTATCCAAGACTTTCAGTTTTTACTTTCATGCTGGTAGACAAAAGCGTGAAGATCAAAATAGTAAAATACTGAAAAGATGAACAAAAAGATACCAGCAGAGAACAAGTAATGTGGCGGGGGTGGAAGGGAAGTGGTGGAGAACCTCATTAGTCAGGCAAGAGTTTAATTAAAGTGTGGAAAGAACAGTACTGCCAAATTCCAAAATTAAATTATTTTTGAACTAGAAGTATACAGCCCCAGAACGCAGGCAGTTCAAGACAATTGAAGATTTAGCACAGTGGCATTAAAATAAGAGACAGGAAAGCAAAAGCAGAGCTGTACATTGGAATTTGGGTTTTTTTAAGTCATAAGTCCATGTGTAAGTCAGGTAATATTGGGGCAACACTAGTAACATCCTCATTAACCTGGGTGAGGGCAGAGAATTCACTCTCAGAATGTTTAAAGACCACATCAGATAGAGGGAATGGTGGGTACACTAAAGGGCAAAGCGTCTCAGCAGGTCAAATGAATAGGCAAGCAAGCAGCTCAGGAGGTTCAAATCCAGATTTGGTTATAACCACATGTTGTGCTGCGTTAACAAAAGCAAAACCGCCTCCCTCTGCCTGTGGGTTATTTGCCTCATGAGGCCACAGCACAGCCCAGTTGTCCACACCCACAATACAACAGAGAAGTCTGAAACAAGAAAGACCCCAGGAGAAGGTCCACCAGACAGTATGGAGTCTATAGCATTGGATATATAAGAGGCTGTAGAAGAGGTACATGTAAAGAGGCTGCTCAGCTCGGAGAAGAGACTGCTTCACAACCCAGCGAGTCTCCTTCTACCTAAAGAAGAACTGCAGGCAAGATAGAGCCTTGCAGGTCGCACAGCAAAACCTCAAAACGCAAATTGTTTTGACAGAATTCTCATTGGTGCAAAAAACATTGGAAAAAATTACCACGAGAGCTGTGCAGCACCAGAAAAAGGCAGCCCAAAGAGGCAGCTGAATTGTCATCTTTGTAGATTTTTCACAGCACAACCAGAGAAGGCCTTAGGCAACCTTAAGCACTGAATCCAGCCACATTCTGAGTAGGTTAAAGTTGCCAACCTGCAGAGGTCCTCTCCAATCACAACTACCCAATCATCTTCACCAGCTGTTTAGGTTTACTGCTGATTAACATTCATAGAGAAAACTTGCAAAATTAGACCCTTCTTCCAATTTCAACACTGACAAAGCCATGATAAGTACCTTTTAAGGTATCTTAACATTCTTTAAGATAATCAAATTCTCCCTTCTAGAAGTTCCTAATGTAAAAGCCTCCAATAAGTGTGTGCTCAGGCACCTACACAATTCAAGTAAAATCACCACTCATGCATGAACACTACTTTTTACCTATCAGGTGTGACTAGTTCATAATTCCTTTGCTTATCAGAAAAGCCTCATCTGAAGGTTCTAGCCGGATGCAATTTCAGCTAAGATGTTGCCTATGGTAACTTTTAAAAACCACACCACCACCCCATTGATATATGGATTTACCCCAGTGCCTTTTAAACTTTTAATAATCTGCCTGTACACTTCAGTTTTCATTCTCTCTAACATTGAAATGGTCACACTGCTACCAAAATCTCCTAACATCATTCCCATGCTGCGTCCCATGCTCAACAGCCACAGCTTCCATGCTCTGCTTGGCAGAAAAGGAAGAAGGAAACCCAATTTCATGAGCCCACTGTGAAGAGGAAATATCTACATTCCTAATTAAATCACCTGAGAAGTAAGAGCACATACACCTGCAGTAAGCCATCAACACTACCTCTTGCAAACTCAATCCCAGCGGATCACTCATGAAGGTCTGAAACCCTGGACTTTTGCTGGCATTACTTAGTCAGAAACTTGCAAGAAACCCCACACATCGGTATCTTATTCTAGAACTTAATTTTATCAAGCAGTGCTGAAACAGGCAACGTTTCTACAAGGTCTAACAATAGGGAGGACTCCTCATCAGTTCTTGTTAAGATGATTAAATCTGTATGTAAATTCATTTACTCTTTCTATACAAAATGAATGTTGAGTATAATGCAAGCTCACGGAGGATCTGGAGTCTTGGATTTCTAATACTTATTCCTACAGAACTTATTCCTTTGCTCTCCTGGTTATGCCTGGATGGTATATGCTTTCTTAAGGCCCCACACAGACTGGCATGATCTTGTTCATTTCAGAAAAAACAAGATCCATACAACTTCAGGTTATTTACTTGACTTGAATTTTGTCATTAGAAAAGCAACTTTAAATTTTTAATAAAGACTTACCCAAAACATTTGCTAGCAACATTTGTTTAGATTTCTATCTCTAGGAAAACCCAGATAATCATGCCTACACAATTTGGTTGGAGAGGTGACTGCAGAATTTTTACTATTGACCTATCTGTTTGCTTGAAAACCAAAAATAAAACTGACTTTTGTAAACAAGGAGGAAATTTTATTTTTAGATCAGATACTGAGTGTTTTGGAACAAGAACACTAAACAACGTCTGTTCACCTCTTTATCAATGGATGACTTTGTACTTCTGCAAGACCTATAGATGATACTTCCCCACCACGCATTCAGGAAGCATCAATAAATTGCAAGGAAAAAAGAAGGCAAAGAGACAAACTTCTTCCTCCCACAACCCTTCCACACACAGAGGCTTACTTGGACAGGATTCTTTAGCCAAAGTTACTGGATATATGCTAGAAAAACCCATTATAAATGAGCAACAGAAGCAGAGCATTTACCCAGTTGGTAAACAAGAATTAGAATGGGACCACCGTGTTAGTAAACCACAGACCAACCACCTCTGTGGGAAGAGACACAGCTTCAGTCATGGCAAGCCCCAGTAGAAGAAAACCCAAAACTTAGACACGTGGATAGTATACATATATTCATTTAAACTCCTTGTCCTTTCACTAAGGCGTACAACTCCCAAGATAAGTTGCAAGAGAAGGTACCAGTTTTTACTCAAAATTTCCCCCAGAAACAATTCCTGCATGGGGCAGATTCATTACAAAGCAGCCCTACAGCCTACCCCGGTACAGAGGACACGGCTAGGGATTTATAGGATGTGCTCAGAGAACAGTCTGGCTGCCTTCTCACACTCAACATGGTCTTGACAGTCAGCTTTTCTTTATTAAACGGTGGATATAAGTCTCTGTTTCACCCTAGCAGATAGGATGCACGTCCAGGTTTTGGCATTTTAATTATTTAACACCATACTCAGCACAGTATCACACAATCCAATTAGCAGATATAAATTTGTGTAGCATTGCCTTTATTTACTTTATCGAACCACTCATATGCTTGGAAAAGCTATTCTTTGTGCCCTGCCTCTCTAAAAGGCTTATTCTGATCTAAGTACACACACAACCACCAAGACATCAAGTGTTGGTTGTGAAGATTCCAAATGTTTTCTCCCGAATTAGAGTTTTTTCATGAAGTTTTTACTGAAGTATAAACAAGGATAAGAGACACTGAAAATAACCATGCCATAGTTTTCAAGTCTGTTATGTACTCCCTTTGAGGTCTATGGAAAGGCTAAAAGAGAAAACAAAGCTTGCAAGGCAAAAAACATTATTTCCCCCAGGCAAGTGTCCTGATGGTAAACGGTACATTCTTTCTCGACAAATAATTTTACTTCCCCCAGCCACCAAGCATTCATAACACCCCAAGCACTGGCCCAACACTCCCAACACAAAGATTAGAGGACTTACAATGCCAGATAATTACAACACATTAAGTAATTTAGAAGACTAATTCAAGCAGAAGCACAAAACCCTCTAGGCAGAAATAACACATATTACTCACCACACACTCCATACTGAGGAAGGGGAAAGCTGAGGCAGCTCTAAGCAAGGTGATGGTGCTCTTAACAGCCTTTTTGCTCAGCCCATGACCAATACCATCCCCCAGACTCATGAGGGGAGCCAGGGCCCCTTCCACAGCTGCTCCTCAGCAGACTGTTGCCCACACAGCTGTTCCTCATGTAGCTAACGGGCACTAAGCCCCTCCAACCCCCAAAATGGGGAGAGGAGCCCTTTGGTCCAGGTGGGACTCATCCCATCAAACACACCAAGGTCAACCTGCCATTCTCCACCCAGCTGGTTTTGCTCTGAGGACCAAGCAAAGCTGCTACAGGGAAAGAAAAATCCTCCCCTTAGGAGAGAAAAACAAGGCACAACAGAAGGGATTGCATTGTGTTGCCCCTTGTTATTTGTATTTATTTTTTAAAACCAATTCCCTTACTATATCAGCAAAGTTCTTCATTGGTTTAATCTCTATGCTAACAGTTTGTGGATTTTTGCCATAAAACATCAAAACTTTCTAAGAAAAGCTTTAGTAGGCATTGCATGGAGAAAATACCCAGTTAAATGCTGCAACGGTAGAAGAGGCATACAATTGCGGGAGCAATATAAACTCCCTTCCTTGTAGGTGCTGGAAAAGAGGGATAGTTTCCCCAGTTGGTAAGCAGTTATGCCCTTCAAGCTTCCTGCACTTTTCCGAAGCGTACACAAATTGCACACTTAATGCAGCAGCAACCACCCTGGCACAACTACCTTGCATACAAATAAAATTCTAACCCTTCTGCCACCGCGGCCACATGTACAGATTCAACACCACAAGGATACTTCCTAAAGCACAACGATGCCAATACTATGTTTGAAGAGGTGATTATTTTTTATTGCCATGCTGCAGAAGTGGACATGTCATCAGTTCAAGGAAAATCAACTGCTGATACAACCTCTGATAACAACAGTCATATATTATGTACTCTACATCTAGTAAACTTAACACTAATTACATTTATTTCATTTAGTGGTATTAAATAACAATCCATTTCTGCTTATCCCTGGCAAGCAACAAGAACTGCACGAAGAAACCCCGTACCAAAGCAGTCTGGTGTTGGTCTGTTTGATGCTCCCACAGTTACAGATGCTCACCAACACCAGTCTGATTTACGATAAACTTCCTTCTTTCCAGCTCACACTCGCAACACAAACTACTCCACAATCCCAAAGGCAGTTTTAAAATCAGAACAAATAGCCAGTTTAACATCATAGGTCAAATATCCTTCGGGAGGTCCAAGAAGCGTGCCATTGACTTCAGTAAAAGGTCACCATTCAAAGGGCAGAGATTCTTAGAAACTAAATATTTACTTACAGAAAACCTGAGAGAATCCCCACAGCCACCTCAGCCTTCTCTGAAAAGCCCTTTTGCAGCCAGACAAGGAAGCATTCATTCCTGCCTGCACAGGAACAGCAGAAATTGCTTCCTTCGAGGCCTCTCTGCCAGCGGCGACTACCGAGCCAGCGTGAAACAAGTTACACCAGGCTGTCCCAGGCAGGGTCACCCTGCAGCTCCGGCCTCTTAACCCACACTCGCTCGTCCTGAGAACCTGGAGAACAGCCAGTCGGTCATTCTGCATACTTTCACTGACAGAGGAATATGCAAACGCCGGTTTTTGCTAATGAAAAGCAGATATGAATGCCTTCACACCTCTAAAGGGAGATCAGAGCTGTCCTCCAACCCAAACATTAACTTTTCCCACAGTAAACAGATACAAATCAGAGTGTACTATAACTGCAACCACAAAATTGGTGAGGTTGTGTACAGTCCAACTGTTCCAGCTTCATGAGGGATGCCTCGTGAAACAGTTCTTCGCCAGATAATGCTTTCAAAGAAACCAAGAGAAGACAAAAAAAAACCACAATGGCCCTAAAACTCAAAAAATACAAGTAATTTTCCACTTGCCTGACTGTGGAATCAGCAAAATGTACAAAAGCTTGCACCTAAACTTCCCACTGTACAAACAGACATGGGGCATTTGATCTCTGAATTTAAAAAACAAGAAAGCCAGAAATATTTGATGCTGAACCTCTGCTCAGTTCACTGCAAGCGATTTGTTAACCATACCGATGGCATATCCATTTAAATCTGTATCACAGCCATCTGCCAGATTACTGTTTCACTGACAGTAATTCCATGTTATTTTTCTAAACTAGGATAATCTGAACATAAGTACAGTAAGATAAGATGTTTGAAAGTACTTATCTTCAACTTTGTATTCTAAAACTCAGTTTTGACAAATTCTGAATGAAAACCGTCCCCAGAAGCTTTAGGCTCCCCAAAAACCTCCCAGTAGTGCTCTAAGAATCAGAGTGGAAGTAACAATTCTTTCCTAAAATTATAATCAGTGAAAGGTCTGAACAAGATGAGTCAACCAACGATACTCTAAAACATAGTTGTTTGGGGTTTGGGATTCTTTTGCTATTTCATTTTCTTTTACATTCTTTTACAGCTTTTTGCTAATTTTAAATCAAAAATTAATTTGTAGAAATGCAGACCAGCAGTAACCAGCACACAAAGACAGATTATGGATTGTGCTGGATTAAGTGGACATTTTACACTACTGTATACTCTGCTTTTAAGAACTATACTTGGTAGAAGGCAGAAGAAGAGGGAGAAGACAGGGAGAGGTGCACAAGTAAGACACATTTACCATTGGAGGCTTGGGAGCTTCAAGTCAGCACATTATATAAAATTAATCTTGCCAGCTACTGGTACTTAGCTTTTTCAGCAAGGAAGGCATTAGTCACAGTCAGTAGCTCTATAGAGAGGCACAGCATCTCAGAAACACCCGAACAAGCGCTAGAAAGGAAGGAGGATGGATGTACAAGGTGAGATTGTACCTGGTTCGATATGCAGCTGTTTGAAGATCTAACAGAGGGCACCCCCAAAAGGGCAGCAGCAAGGGCACCTCCAATACCACAGGGGCTGGAAGGAGCTCTTAGCAATCAAAAGAGATGGTGCTCAGTCAACCAAATATGTCACACGGAGCGTTAAGGGGCCTGTTTCAGAGATCCAAAGGCAATTTTCATTTAAGTAGCAGCTTCAGAGGAAAAAAACCAAACCCATATGTAATAGTTAATTTTGTTCCGCAGGATCCAGGGAGATTCCTTGTCTCATGACAAATGAAGAAAGGAGTGCTACTCCAAAGGGAGAAGGTCCTGTACTCCGAAGAAAGCACTGCACGCTAGATTACAACTACAAAAACTAATGCTAACATTCATGCTGTCCACACTCCGATGTAAAGGTGATAAAACCTCTTGCCCTCCTATCAGTATTCATAGCTGAGGAACTCAGGATATTTCCCATGCAACTAGTGAGAAAAAAGAAACAAGCAGCTTTCTTTTAGTAGGAATGTAAAGCTTTGCATTGTTTTGTCATGCTTTATTCAACTTCAGTATTCTAAATTTTACCTGAGTATTACCCAAAAGCTGTTCTATAAAGCAGATATTTTTATGAACACCAGCTAAAGCTAACAAAAAAGCAGAGAGTTTGCTCTGTCACTCTGGTCACTGGAAGGCATCGTGAAGCCATACCTTCCCATCTCCTCTCTTCAGGACACAAGGGTTAATACACAATGTCCAACCTTTGAGCTTCATAGCTCAACTCTAATTACTGTGTAGAGGGAAAGATAATTAATGGCTGATCAGAGCTACGGGTAGAAAAGAAGCAAGTGTCTAGTCAGAGACGGGATATTTTTCTCCTATCGGATTATTTACCTGCAAAAGCCACATCACAATTAAGACTGCAAACAGCAATTATAACTGTTAAAAGTTAAGATGTTTTACGTTGAGTCACGTGTAGCGTTGTGCTCCTTCAGGACTTTTTTAAAAAAGTGCAACTAAGCCCCACAATAACTTGGTAGTCTTATTCTCACAGCAAGGATGAGGAAAAAACCCTATTGCTAGATAAAAGCTTTAGCACAGGAAAAAAATACCCCATGTATATGTACACGATTAAGCAAGGGGGAAAAAGTAACATTGCAGCAGTAGCACTAGAAAGACCAAGTGGTGGGCAAGAACAGCATCTTTGCACCAAAGTTAACAGAATATAAATCAGTAATATAAAAGAAGTCACTAAAGTGCTTTGATGTGCCATCAAATTCCTGAACTCATAATAATAATGATAGATGCCAAAGTGGAATATGAACAGATGACAATAGTTCAACTGTATCCTATTCTTCATCTGCTCCCCCCTCCCCCCATCATTTTTGATTTTCTGCTTGGATCTCTCCTTCTCCTCTAGCTTGGAAAACAACTAGCTTCCCAGTGAGTCAGTGAGATTTATTTATGCGGATCAGCAAGTTATCAAGTTGACTTTCAATATTGCTCAACTTGAACTTCATTAACCGATTTCAAAAAGATGGCGTTATTATACTTACAATGTCCTTTCAGCCTGTAATATTTTTCAGTTCTGCAATGAATTACGTAGATATTTTTCACAGTGAAAGCTGGAAGGATTTTACATGCAGGTAATATACAATAAATCAAGATTTCTCTACCAAGAAGTTGCACAGGTTTCCAGTGCTTATCTCATGTTTATGTACCAGCAATTCCTGCATCTCAAACAGCCTACAGTAGAAGTTGAGGGACTCAGCAAAATACCATTGAAGTAGGAGAGAAGATACAGTAACAAACACAAAACAAAAAAAAAAACGTCTTTTCTTGTTTTTTTGACTAGTTATATTTCTTCAGACAACAGACAAGCTAGAGGTAGATCTGTTCATTCGTACAACCTTAAGGCTGGAAAGCTTACAGAGACTGCTAATGAGGATGGGAAAAGCCTCATAACTCAGTGATTACCATGACTGACAATTAATATTAAGGTGCAAGCTTCATCCCAGCGCAGAGATAAAGCCAGAGCTGGAGAGCTGAAGCTGTAAACACAACTCATAAGATGCAAATTCTAATCACTTTAGATTAAATAAGTTTCATGCATATTATTTCCAGTGCTGGCAAACCAAGTCACTAGCAGGTAAGTATAACTGTCTTCATTTGAAGTGTTGCAGAGAGTGCTTTTTCCAAGAAAAATTGTGGCCAAACTAACTTACGTAGAAGTGTTTTAAACTACTTCATGCTTACAAATAGAGAAAAAGGGAAATACTTTTAAGAACCCAGCCTAACCTAAAAAACAAGATTCAAGGCATACTAGTTAGTACTATGAAAACTGAAAACGTCCTGAACTTGGAAAGTATGACAATCAAAGACTGAAAGCTTTATTTATATTGCTTTGTTTTCCTTAGAAAAGCTTGAAGGAGGCAGAGTAACAGAGCTGCAGTGTGTTAAAAAAATTACTAGACAACAATCNGTATAAGGGCTTACTTTACTTTTTAGCCAAGGCAATTCAGTAATGATAGACTTGAGTAACGATATGTATCCCTAATGAGGTGCTTGTTTCCACAGTCAGCTTACAGACACCTGTATAGTAGGGTCTCCATGTACTCTGGACACTCAGGACACTACGATGGCAATTCAGCTTTCTTCATGTGCCTGCAAGCCACCTATTTCCACGTTGCCAAGATTGTAAGAAAACTTGTAAGTGTTCATGAACCAGAATCCTGCTCGAAGCATCATCAGCTCTAACTTGTGGCAAGAAAAATCACATCCTGAAGGAGGCAAACAGAGCTCTGTGCTGCCATCAAACTCATGTACTAACTAGTTCGGGTACACAGTGAACACGAAGATACACCTATTATTTGCTCATCACATGGCAATGTGGATTCCATCAAGTGTAGAAATCCACACAAATTATGCAAATACTGCCTTGAAAAGTACTGTGGTGCTTCGACACTGTAATTCCAAGAACAAGCAGCCCTCTATGGTGCACTCTATTATATAAAATGTCAGGCTAATCATAGCAATTTGGCTTTACAAGTGTTGCCAAATCTCCTAAATGAAAGTAAAAACGTGGATAAAAGTGTTTAAGATGAGTCAATTACACACCTACCTCTCTTCCAAGAACAAACTAAGAAATTTATTACCTCTAACTGACCACAACAACAAACAATTCCTTAGGAGAATGGAGTGTTTGTTTTAAATTCTGAAAGCAACACTGTTCTATGCTTCGGTGTTCTTGTCTAGTCCTCTCCTCTTCACTGATATTTGAGTAATTCAGGCGTCACCCAGTTCCTAACCTTGAGAAGTAAGACTATCAAACTGGAATCTGATTATTTTTCACACACACCCCCCCCCCCCCCAAAAAAAAGCAGCCTGAATCTCTCATCTGAGCCAGCAAGAGCAGTTTTTACTTCCATGCTGGCCCAAGAAGTAGGTCATGAAAACAGCATCTCCACCAAACTCATTGCCCTAGATCCAAAGCCCTCGGCGCTCTGGTCATACTGGAGCTGTGTGTTACCAGTGTGCTTGGGATAGGAGAGAGACGGATGTCCTGCAAACAGATGTAATGTGTGTATCATTGACTGGAAAAGGAAAAAAGCATGATGCTGTAATTACAAGCAGACATTCAGCACAAGAAAAGGAGCTGCTATGTAGAGAAAAACTGAATGGCGTAGAGGAACAGTCAACAGAAACAACCCACCTTTGGAGAAGGATAAAAAACAACATCTGTTCAAAATGCTATTTACAAAACAATTCATTTCACAAGTGCCTGTGTGGTATTAATGCTTTTCTCAAAGTCCTTTCTTACAGCATCCTTGCCAACTCAGACCACCAGATCTGTATAGTCTCATATCCTGGCCTACTCAATCTGCCTAAATAATAAAGAGGAGTACTTTGTGAAACTGTTTGTTTAAAATTACTCTCTTGAGCATTAAATGCCAAAAGGAAATATGGAAATGGTGACTCCTACACACAAGAGTGACTAGCTGATTCAAAATTGTGATTTATTTTTAATGAGTATGTGTGCAAATCTGAGTCATGTTCTTTATCTTTGGATAAAATTATTCTTAAGATGAAATTAATCTTGGACACCATCACTCTATTCAACTTTGTGGTCAGAGAAATACGTGGCTTTTTGGCTTCAAACCAAAGCTCTGTTTAGGACCATCAGCTTGTTACTTAGCAGTCAGACTTGTATCACCCCGCCAAGCAACTAGGAATGGACATTTCAACACATGTAACTGTTTCTTCCTTCAACACTGTTTTTCCAGGTGTCAAAAAAACAAAACAAAACAACAACAAAAAAACCCACAAAAAACAGGTCTGCAGTGAGACTAACTGGAAATGTTTTAAAATCTCTCTCCTTTCAGACCCTCACCTCATCTGTCCAGCCAGTAAATTCTGTGAATACATGGCATTGTAACATGCTTTTGAAAAGCGCAAGAAGTTCTAGTGACAACCTTTTTGAATAACAAAAAAAAGCTCTATTCATGAAAAAGCTTCTCAGGAAAAAATTGCTGCCTCAAAGCAGTAAAGTTAGCTCCCATTAACCAAGCTGATAGTTTGCAGCAGGCAGGCTGCAAGCCAGCCGGTACCTTCAATCTCATGCGATGCTGCAGCCGAAATGGAGTCTGGATATTCACGTAACACTTACTCCTACTGCCTTCAATTGCCTGGAAATGGTCTCCATCAACATGCCCTTTGCTTCCTCTGTCCTTTTGTGTGATGCACGGCGCTGACTATAGCCTGAATGAAAACCAAATAGCACTCCATCGTAAGTTTTCCAGGCAGTTCATAAAGTACAAGAGTGTCCTGGTTTGACTGATCTAAGAGCGGCTTACCTGGAACTTGCCACAGGAAGGGAAAATTCTTTAATATATTCCCTTTAATTCAGAGGGGAGTATTTGGAGCTTGTTTCATTACTAGCAATATACATTGCTTGTAATACAACTCTTCTTTCTTAAGAGAGAGGCTAGATTTGCTTGTCTTGAATCCTTACACCCAAGTCCAAGTGAAGAATCCTATTCTCCTCTTAAATACAATATCCCCAAACTCAGAGGAAACCATACAGCGCTGTACTAGAGTAATTATCAAATCTACTAAATATTTAGACAATGGAATTTCTGTTATCACTGCCTTAGAAACAAGTCCCTTGATAACGGGAATAGCCTTGCAGCAAGCAGCAGTCTCCCTTGGGAGCTCTTTATGCAGCAGATGCTATTATGCATCACAAACATGCCACGCTCTATCATCCGAGGAAACATTCAACTCTCCCCTTCCCCTCTGCAGGAAGCCAAGAGGATT
Source organism: Anarhynchus alexandrinus (assembly GCA_008711295.1). Lineage (NCBI taxonomy): Eukaryota > Metazoa > Chordata > Aves > Charadriiformes > Charadriidae > Anarhynchus > Anarhynchus alexandrinus. Next base: position 747,924 of record VUYV01000076.1, on the reverse strand, counting down.
TCCCAAATCACATGATACATTAGAGCATTTTCATTCCAAAAAAGGAACTGCATTTTTCCCCCCTGGGAAATCTCCACACTTTTTCAGTTCACTGTGTTTTCAGGGAGAAATTACTCTCTCTGCCAGCCTTCCTTCCCCCACACAAGAGTCTCTGCGATGTTTGGGACAGGTTCCCAATTAATTTAAATGACTTTAAAAAAGGTTACTGCTGCACTGCATATTATCTATGTCCGAGTTTTGTCTACAACCAGAAAACTTGAATGGGACATGGTATAACAAATTGTTGTCCGCAGTAAGAATTACGTACATAATGACAATATAATAATCATACAGGAGAAGTTCTATACAAAAACCATCATCCAAATCCCAGTTATTGCTTTCTGACGTGCAACTTGAAAAATTCCTGCATTGCTCTTGTGCTATCTTGGACAGCCCATTTTCTCTTAAAAATCTCCATTTGTCAGAGTAGTATTTAAAATTGTCATTTTTGGAGTTACTTTGCCAGGCGGAAAACTCACTATCACTTATGTCCAAACATCGAAGAAAAATGACATGGGTAAATTATGAAGATGTATTTTTAAATAATGGTTTAAGTGGAGAGAGTAACTCTATTTCCTTTTACAATAATCTGTCACAACTAATTTCTTTCATTTTCAGACATACCTTAGAGTCCACTATTCTGATTAAATTTCACAACCTGCATTCTGGCTGATGAACATCCATTTGCTATTCATTCTACAGATTTCAGCTGCAAATCAAGAAGAATGCAGCATCATTAGAAGTCATTTTTGGCAAAAGAAAACGAGGGTTTAAGACAATTACCACCGTGCCTTAACGAGGGGGTCCACGGTACATAAGTCAAGTGACAGGTAAGCACACAGATGAAGGAAACCACATATAGAGAAGAGCAGCTGACAAGGAATAAACAGTCACGGTTCAGCAGATACCGCCAATTCACTCTTCAGCTGACAGTGAGCAAGCCCATATGTCAAGGGAGTACCTCCTGCTCATGGGAAGCTATACCTTTTACAAATCATTGACAAAGCCACGAATTTACAAGGACCATATGTCAGGTTCTAACTGAACAGTTCTTAAAGTTGCTCTTCCAGCCATTCCCAAAACATACAAGTCTCAAATGTAGAAACGAGCCATCTCCATTACAACATTTAGGGAATACATTTTTCCTTAGCAACTCCAAGGCACGGTAATAACTGACATGAGCTCATCCAAATAAACTCCATAATAAAACACGGCAAGCTTTGCCTAGCTAAGTGCTTTTCAAGGTAATACAATGACGCAGAATGGAGAAAACACGGAGCAACTTTACATCCTTTTTCCAACAACTGATGGAGAAAATTGGAGGATAAGCTGGACTCTCCCCTCTCAACCTGGAAAGAAAGGATGCTGTTTGCCAGCTGCCGACCCTACGATCACTTCATTCACGAACCGCTTGGTAGCTTCCCCACCTGAAATTGCATGCACATTTATCCAAGAAATCCAGTTATTTCGCATTCCTCCTTCCAAGCCATGTATGTCAACTAACTAAAGATAAATCCAGGAGCAAAGGTGTGCTCACCTAATTCCACACTCAGATGCTTTGCAGTGAGCAGCTCTGCGTGGTACCCATCTGATAGAGTGCTCGGGTGTCCCCAGCTCCCGCACACGTACAGAGGAATAGATCCTGCTCCGAGGTACATTGCAAAGCCAAGGCTTATCACTTTTATCTAGCAACCATTCTCCCTCACCCCATTCCTACAACCTCACACCACTAACCAGTGGAACCAGCCTATATAAGCTTTGGATAACAGAAAGAACGGCAAGCTACGCACACATCTTGGGACCTGTGTGACAAAAGCAACCAAAATTGTTACCATAGCATTATTCCAAAATCCTCTCAAAACAGCAAGACGATCCACAAAGCTTTTCTTAAACCCTATAAAACTTCTTAGGCTATGACCTCAGAGTGAATTATTTTATTCCCAGCAGGCTGCAGGACAGAATGCAGGACTGACAATCACCCAGAGGGTGTTTTATGGTGGTCGCCCCCCAGTAGATCCTTCCTAAGTTATCTATCCAAGTAAAATTCGAGTTTTCTTTATTCCAATAAGCAGTTTCAGAGATTTGACAGTTTCCTTACTGCACGGCAGTCCTTTCCTCCTGGGAAAGCCAAAAGTGAACCACTGAAACAAGCTTGTTGGCCGCGTTTTTTTTCCTCTCCTGCTTATGCAAGTTGTTCTAGATTTCCTAATTCCTTAAGAGCTGCCAAGAAGGCAGAAAAAGACAACGGACATGCTTCGTATTTTGCATGAGACATAAGCGATACCCCGTAGGCTTGCCCTACTGGAAAATAATTCCACGTCACATTCAAGTGCTGCATATTTTCATCTTCATTAAAATGACATCTCATTTTGATGACCAATTGAGACCTTAATAACAGGAAGAAAATCCTTTGCCAAAACTTTAATAGAAAAGGGACAAGTCATTTTCTTATTGTCATTAAATACTTGAGGACAGAAAAGTCCTTAAAGCCAGATTGCTCTAGTTTGCCCTCAAAAATCAAGTACTGAAATATGATCAACAGCACATCAACAATATCACAGGTGGTCTCTCACCCAGAGAGCACTTCAGAGATTAGAAGTATTCCTCCATGGCGAGCAGAGAGCACACAGTTTCATCTAGCAAAATTGTCGAGCACAGATCCTCATCCCACACAGGGCTACCAGAGGCCATGGGAGAAGAAAGCAGCCATTGGGATCTCAGGAAGAGTGACCACCAGCTGACACTACAATAAATAAGGAAATAAAAAAAAAAAAACAAACCCAAAAATAAAGCCACCCAAAAATCTAAAGCCATTTCTACATTTTCATGGACCAACAAATGGGAGAATAATTTAAATTACAGATTTGTGTCATCTGTATGCCATTTTACAGAACGGCAAACAAGTGACTCATAGCACAAATCTGCAATGAAATCGTAAAAGTTACGTTTCACCCTCAAGACTGGGTGGGACCTAATTGCACAGAGTTTCATCTTTAAGATTAGTCTAAAAACAGCTTTAGAAAATGAAAAAAAAAAAAACCCACAATTTTTTTTTTTTTTTCTGGCTTGACTCTACTACGGAAAGCTAGACCCATCCTGCCTGAAGGCAGCTTAGAAACACTCATCTCAGGGAAAGAGATCTGTCCTCAAAGTTTTGTATTAAATGACTGGATCAAATTTTACCATGACTGTAAATTCTTTTCCCATCACAGACCCTACATACAAAGTTTTGATTATTCCCACAGGCTGAGTTACAAATAAAATAAAATGTTATATCATCCCATAATAGTAAAAAAAATCCAACATCTACTCCTTTCTGAACAGCGCTCCTCTTTCACATAAAAAGAGCCCTGGAAGGGTGTTCTCCAGACACTACCAAGTAAAGCTTTTTTCCTATTCAATGAATGAACAGGGACATCAAAAGCTACAAAATGCCTTTTTTTTTTTTTAATTCAGCCTCCCTTCAAAACCTACTTTGCTCTGTAAGAATGAATACGATCAAGAGATTGTTTCAGCCACTTTCAATCACCAAAAGATACTTGCTGGTCATCCCCCTCTAAATTTTTGCTTGTGCAAAAAAAATCCCAACACAACCTAACAAAAAAAGCTAAAAAGCACAAAATTTTCAACTTAGTAGTGGTATTCTATTGCTTTATAATTATCTAAGGGCAGATTCCCTCCTCTCATTTGAAGTCAAATCATTTAAAAAGTTTTCTTTCCTTATGAACCTTTCAAAATCACATTGAGCTGTAGCCTTCCCTCTGGCAGTAAATCCGGTATGAGATGGCAGACCTTGCTTTTCCTTGCATTTTAATCAATTTAGGCAGCGCTGGAGTGGGCAAACGGAAACGACAGCTACAAGAACTCATTAAGTTTTCACCAGCTTCTGCCAGGGTGAGGCGAGCGAGGAGTTGGTGGGACAGCAAGTGTGTGTGTGTGGGAAGGAGGTGAGGGAAGAAGCAGGAGAAAAGGGAGGTTTGGTGGACAGACCCATCTTTATGATCAAATCAATACTTCCTAGGGCTCCCTGGGCATTATAAATGTTCAGCTGGGTTGGTATTTATTTACACTGCAGTTCAAACCACATCCCATCTTGACTTCCAAAGGGACACCAGATGCATCTCCTCCTGGTCTGCAGCACACATGTCACTGCTCCTATGGATGTCCCAGCACGGGAAACGTTTGAGGTCAGAGCAGGCAACAAGTGCAGCCAAAAATCCAGCAAGAATAATGGTTTTATGCCCCTTAAAACCACCGGACAGCCACCAGTTCTTTGGTTTCTTAATCATTCATTTGAAAATTACAGTCAGCAGTATGCAAGGTCAGGAAAACAGAAGTTCAGTTAATTAAAGCAGCCCACCAGTTTCCATCCTCAGCAAAAATACAAGACACCACACCAAAACATTCTTCCAAGTCTCACCATCCTTGCAGCCCATCACCTATGCTACGAGAATTTTGTGAGCCCCAAGCTTCACCTGTTAAATAAATTTGTTTCAAGAGATGGGAAACAGTAGGGCAATAAACTGTTGCTTGCGAGAGCAAGCAACTCTGGTTACAGGGACCCACCAGGGAAATTATTACCACACTACTGAGCAACGGCTTCTCTGGATATTGATGCTGTAACAGTTTCAGCCATAGCATGGGGGGGAGGGGGGAAGAAAATATCACCAAATACACATTATATCTATGCCAAGTAAAGGACAGCTTCAGTGTGATGTCCACTGCATCTGCCTCCCAAGGCTTCTCACATCCCAGGGCACCCTTCCTTGGCACAGAGTCCTCTTGTCTTTGTGGGATACGCTTTCCACTGCATCCTTAATACAGGGCTACCTGCACCAAAATCCTACCCTGCTTGGAGGACTGATCAACACAAGCCATCCTGGTCCTCATCTGGAACAGAGATAAAAACCTGTAGGTTGCACAGTACCTACTTGAAATTTGGCTGCAGTTCAGTTAGGTTCAGTTTTTCCCTTTTAGGCTTAGAAGTTGTCACTAGGAACCATTATTCCTGATCTACCCAGAATTGCCAGGATTAACTACCATAGGAACTCCACATACAGCCAAGCCCTTGATTTTCTGTGGGTATTTTTTCCAGATCTGAACCAGCTGATTACACACCAATCCAACATAACTCCACCACTGGCCACATGCACCAAGAAATGCAATAACAAGAGACTCTAATCTTTGTAGGAAGAAAGCCATGAAGATTAGGCATTCAACACATAAAAGCTGAGCATTTTACTTAAGCCCTTTGTCTACCACCGCGTATTTAAAAAACATTTATAGCTTACTTCTTTGTGAACCATTTCCACAAAGGACTGCTTCCCAGCCCCACCGCATCTCAGTGGTGTGGAGCTCTCACCATTGGCAGCTTACCCTCAACACCCACAGCACCCAAAACAAGTAGGAGTCAAAGAAGGGGCTCCCCTTTCTTCATAAGGAAGTTTACTCCGAGGAACATCCACTTTAATTCTCTCTCCATGCTCCTCTGAGGGCAAGCTGTCTAACAGGAAAACAGTGACAATTTTTGTATTAAGCATGAGAAATTACTGCAGGACAAAAGACTTAATTAATAGGTAGTATTGTGCTTTATGCCTGCTATGCTTCCCACCAGTTGATAAGCTAGCAAACACCGCTAGACTGAGGAGTGCCACCTAATCACCCACCAAGGGCTCCATCCCCATCCCACTCCCGTTGCTTAAAAAGTCAGTGCTCGGGGTTGTGCATTCATATCCCCCCAGCACAACTTGTAACAGCCCAACCCTCTGCTGACCAGCACCAGCCAGGCTGCTCCCCACCACTCTTGCGGCTTCTCCATCCTTTGCCAATTCTTGCATGAAACTAGGAGATACAAAAAGAAACCACACACACAATACTTATATTCCACCTCATGTTGCTTGCAGATACTGCCTCTTGCCATTTCTGGTCTTCTCACCAGCAGAAGTTACCTTGGTCCCAGTAAACGAACTGCCTCTCTCACGTCCAATCTTCATATGCGACCTACCAGCAACACATCAGACCCCCACAGCACCCTTCCAACGAGGAAGTGCTTACAGCACCAATTTAAAACAAACACCAATATTATTGATGTTTTGCTCTGCAAGCTATTCAGCCGTACTCATCTCCAAAGCTGTAGCCATCCACCCACTCCCCCTGACACTACAGCCTCTCCAGCCTGCTTCTGCAGTTTCTCCACTGTGAAGGTGCTTGCTGACTCTCTCCTCCGCTACAAAGCTTCTTCCACTCTCACATATGTTTAAGTGAGACTGGGAGAGTGGAAACAGATGCAACCTCAGATACTTCTGCTATAAGTCCATTTATTCAGCTCTGTCACGTTCTCCCAACAGGATGGACGCTCCAGCCCCACTTTCTATGCGGTTCTGCCGACGGGCTCTCTCCTTGCCCTTCACAGTCCTCCTGCCAGGCACAACATCATCACTTTCAGAGGGGAAATTCACAAGTATCCATAAACACTTCCTCCTGCCTGCTTTTTCCTATTCCAAGATCAATAAGTTAATTTCTCATTCATATTTTCTGCATCCTCCTCCCAAGATCTCTCACACCCTGCGATACTGTTCAGCTAGGACAGAACGTGAAGACTTGCTGGGTCCTCCATAACCCCACTTCTGTATGGTGATCCCACTGACCTTTCCCAACTCTCTTGGCTTTCAAAACTCTCAAGAAAGCTGTGAATGCTTTGTTCAAGCCCTACAACTCCCAATATTACTGTATTCCCTTCTGAACCTTCATAAACCGAGTTATTTAGTCAAGAGTTTGGACCTCCTTGCCCTCTCTACTGTTTGATGTTACCACAATCTCATTCTTTACCATTTACCCATCTGGACGGGTTTGTTTTAAAGTACTGTCCTCTCACAGTAGTCTGGTCAATTGGTCCAGGCTCTTCCAGCATATTTTATATCCCTTTTGAAAGAACTCATCCATAAGACCATTTAGTGTTTCCGACGTATTTCGAGAAAGTCCATTTAATTTATCACCTCTGCTAGAAACCAGCCATCCTAAGAAGTAACAGAGTAGAATTTATTGTACTAAAAACAATACTGCACAGACATACCTAATATAATCACTCTATTAATTACACCTATATTACATGAACTCTTCCCACCTATTTTCTCATATCATCTATCGGCTCAGGAAGCTCATACAGTCCAGTCCTATCACAGAGCAGGATCAATTCTTCCTCAGCCATAACTGATTGATGTGAGTCTAACCTGTCCTAACCACCTCCAATAACGAAGATTGAACAGTTTTCCTGGGAAATATTTCAGCATTTCACTACTCTTACTCTCAGTAAAAAGATTCCCAGAACCTAACCAAATCCCTCTTTCTCACATTGTAAGCCCAGTAATTCTTCTCCTACCCAACACTAATTTTCTGTTTCTCTGCTTCCTCTTTGCAGTAACCTCCTTTCGATTTTCTCTTTATTATGAAGAGCTCTAGTTCTTGTAATTTCTCCTTGGAGATCGTTTATTCTAGGATTCGGCAGCTCTCGGGTCTCTACTCTCTCCCACCGGTCCACATAGTTTCTCAAGTGCAGTGAGATGGAAAGGATAACTCATCTTTTCTGTGAGGAGATAAATAGGCACGTTACAGATTCTGTCAAAAGGAATAGTTAGGATACTGGGTACCAACCTGCTCACAGCAAGCTTTCACTTGATTGCTAGGTTCACAGCAATCAACACCTACTGAACTGCCTGGCGTACAATCTCCCTACTGAAAAAGAAGAAAACCCCCAAAAACTAATCACTGCAACACCACAAATGGCTAACAGCCAAGCTGCCAAAAATCAAACAGCATCACCCAACCGGTACTAAAAAACAGAACTTCTTTCTAATCATCAGCCCAGGGGATGCAAGCAAAATCTTCCTCCTTCCTCGAGGACCTGAAGGAGACAGCTTTGACAACACGATTTTACCGTGTCCGTACTTCAGCCACGTCTGCTCAGCTAGGACCACGGCAGCAGCAAAGTATCCCAGACAAACAGAAGAAATTTGGGATATTTTTGAATGGTTGTTTTTATTCTTCTTGCACGTTTACTGCTACACTTCGCCCAATTAGCGGAATCAAGCATGAATCTGGGTCTCTGTTAAATTAATCGCAAAGGTGAACATAAATTTAGATAAATAACTTACTATTTTCTGGGCCAGACTGCTGAAAAAGACAACTTAAACGACGGTTACGGAAGCTGAAAAGGCTGTTCCACGCCTGACCAAGTATCCAGGGTACCGGTAGCCTCGCTTGTCAGGTTAGTATTTACAAAGCCTGAAGTCAACGCTGCAGAAGTCACACTTCACACATGTGAACAACCGCGCTGCAAATATGGGACTGATGCAACCGAGACACTCGATACCCACAGAACCTCTGGCACCCCATCGCTGCAAAAACATACTGGCACCGTTAGAGGAACTACTGGCACCCTGAAAATACAAAGCACAAATGCTTAGCTGCTGTTTAAACAGTACCCTGGGGACCCGGCGTTATATCTGCCCTTCCACAGGAGCTCCATCACCCAATTAATACACAATTTCGGCGCCTTTGGGTAGTTTCGCAATGAGTTGCTTCAGCAAAACAACAAGTGAGCGACAGGTGCACACCTCCGACGGCAGCTTTTTTTATAGGCAGCAATAAAACAGATTGTGGCAAAAGCAAGAAGAATATCCCACGGTTACATACTGTTCTCTTAGTTTAGAAAGAAAAAAAAAAGAAAAAACAACCCTCCCGGTATTTTTAGCAAATCTCTCGAGCTCCAAGACTCAACCTGCTCGCCTTTACAGTTTCTTTCTGCCCTAAAGCCACATAGTAAGCAAGGCGCATGCTGCCAGCCTGCTCTTTTCTGGCAAAACATGCCGCTTCTGCAGAGGCAAGTGAACAAAAATTGGGTTGGTTTTTTTTTTAATTTTTGCCCACCTATCCCCCCACACCCTTCTAAGTCGCACCAACCTGACAGCGCCCGGCAGCGGCTTCGGGGACACCCCCCATGCCCCGAGCGCCTCTCCCCTGCCTGACCTTGGGGCGGCAAAAAAGAGGAAAAGAAAAAAATAATAATAATAATTAAAGAAAAAAAGGTTAAGTATGCGCTGGGCACTTGCGCTCGCCTTCTCCCCTCCGTGCCCTGCCGGGGACGACTCTGTCCCCCCCTCCCCGNCCCCCCCCCGGGCTCTCGCAGCCCCGCGCGCCACCTGGCGGCCGCGCCCCGCCGGGACCCGACCCCCGCCCCGTCAGCCCGGCCCCGCTACGGGCGGGCTGCGCCGAGCCTCCACCGGCGCCCTCCGGTGAGGAAGAACCTTCACGGCACAGTGCGGTGCGACACGGCGCGGCGCAGGGGGCGGCTCGCTCCCTCCCGGCAGCAGGAGGGCCCGGGAGCTTCCCCGGTTGCCAGAGCGGGGCCGCGGGCACGGCTGCCGCCGCCCACCCCGCTCAAGTTTCGCCCGGCGGCGCTAAGAATAACGGGCGGCTGCCGGGAGCCGCCGCCGCCTCCTCCGGGAAACGGGCGGGAAGGGGGGAGCCGCCCCCCCCCCCACCGGGGCCGCCGCTCTCCTCAGCCGGCCGCCGCCTGAAGGGCACGGCTCCCGCCTCACTCACCGTCCGGTGTCGCTGCTGCTGCTGTTGGCGGCGCCGCCCCAGCGCCGGGAAGCAACCGGCCGCCGTCAGTGCGGCGGCGGGGCGGCGGCAGAGGAGGAGCGGCAGCGATCTGCCCGCCGTGGCCGCCATCGCACCGCTGGAGCCGCCTCACGATGCGGCGGCGGCGGCGGCGACGGCGGCG